>WNHD01003208.1:0-13170 GCA_011057455.1 Ganaspis sp. Gsp50
ATATGCCTTTACATTTTGTCACTAGAAAATTTCTACTCAGCGAGTTTCTTTCTATGTATTTTTATTCTATAACCATATGAAATGTTAAGACATGAAGTGCAACTACATAGAAGGAAACTCGCTGAGTAGAAATTTTCTAGTGACAAAATGTAAAGGCATATATGGCCGGGACTGCACAGTCGGGGACAGTAATGCCTTCCAAAAGGTTACTAGACAAATTCCTACTTTGATTGTCGTTTTCTATGTTGCTTTATTTCATGCCTTAACATTTCTCATAGGCATAGAATGAAAAAAATATAGAGGACGACACGCAAAGTAGGAATGTTGCCTCGTTGCCAGTATCAAAGAGGTATATAAAAAAACCTTAGAGTGAATTCCCATGACTGCGTTTTTCTTTGCGTTTATCAACAAGCCATAAGTGCACAAATGACAAACATATACTTGCGTCTTTTTGTCACTCATGGCCTAGTGGTAAAACGCAAAGAAAAACGCAGTCATGGGATTTCACGCTAGAGGAAACTATACATACGTTAACGTCACTACACAACCTCCCTGACATGCGTGCGCAGAGAATGACAGAACCACAACTTCGTATGCTCTCTCTTTCCCACGTTTACAATACCAGCTCACACACTTTTTACATCTTTCATTTTTCTATGGCCTACGTCCTAACTGTTGTTTGTTGTATATATATATGTGTTGACGTTTAGCAGTTTGACAGCTCACATTCACATTCGTGATATAATTCTCTTCTATTTCACACCCACATTGTGATTTCATTATTTTTCCTTTTTTTCTTCTGAAGTGCATGAGTTCCTCAAAGAATAACACGGCTTCTATTTCATTCTATTGTTGTAACAAAGTGAAGAGGTTATATTTGCGGTGATGTCCTTACGAAAAAAACAAATTTCCTCCCCTGTTTACGTTTTTAATTCGTGACGAATTTTCTTCTTCTCTCCTCCTGGCATTGAAGGATTTTGAAATTAAAGAACTTTTTTCCTTGCCCTGAATTCCCTAAAAAGGTAGCGAAAATGATAGCTTCAGAATTGGGTTCAACGAATGCAGATTCGGTAAATGTGCAAGTGACTGGCGAGAAAATCCCTTTAATTAGAAACAGAGGGTTTTTGCAACGACTGTCCAATTTTTTTACTAGTGAAAAAGTTCCTAATCATTCAGGAGATGGCTACGTGGAATTTAGTAGCTTGGGCACAGAGAACACGAGAACTTTGGGAACATTTGCTGGTGTTTTTAGTCCTGTTACTCTTTCGATGTTCAGTGCTTTGATTTTCATTCGAATGGGTAAGATTTTTGCTTTGTTGTTTTTGCTCCATCACTTTTTTTTGTTTTTAATTTACATTGTTACATTATTAATAATGTAAATAATAATCGATTTAAATTATTAATTGTTGTTGGCTCTTGTTTTTTTTAAACAAAAAAATCGTATTTTTCCGAAATGTTTACATTTTAGAAAAAATTACATTTTGTAATTTCATTTTGTATCGGATATTGTTCATGGAACATTTTTATCTTTAAAGCATCAATACTGAGCTATTAAAATTCTTTGAAAGATGAGCTCTTAGAATTTTAGATTAACTTTGAAATAAGACGTGACAAAAGAAAACTTCTTGTTATGTTCTATACGGTTTTGCGTTAAATATATATCTAAGAAAAATATTCTTGCTTTCAAGAATATTTTTTTTTCAAGTTCAAGGTTTTTTTACGTCCAAATTTTTTCTACATTATTCTTGATCTAGTTCTCGATTTAGAAAATGTTTAAATGCCCACAAGTTGTTTTCTTGGTTATTAAAAACATTATTTGGAGTTGTAACTTTTTAACTAAAGTTCCTTCACAATTATTAAAGTGAAAAATATAATTATGTATTGTATATTTATAAAAAGTAAGAAATTATAAAGGAATAAACATACTGATAATATAAGAATTTCAAGAATTATTAATGTAATTAAAATGTGAGAGTACGTTTATTACTTTTGTATTATCTTATTTAAAAATAATTATAAAAAGAATTCAATCTTTTAAAATATTTTTTACGATGGAAATTATTCGAAGAAACATTTTTTAGTCTTTTATTCCTTAAAAGGCTTGAAAGTAATTTTGTATTAAATCAAAACAACTTTTTTCCATTAATGGGAACAATTTTCCTTGTAAGTCTTTAAGTGTTAAATAAAGTGCACAAACATTAATCAAGCTGGAAAATTAATTGCAAAAATTAAAGCTAACTAAATTTATAAAATTTACGTGTAACTTGTGTTAAAAAAAATATTGTCCTGCTTGATTAAAAAAAAATATGGTATCTTAAGAATATTTTGTTTATTTTTGAAAACCTTTTGCTTATTTTTTGAAAGAGGTTTATTTAAAAATATGTTCATTTTCAAAAACTTTTTTCAATTTTTAAAAACGTTTTTTAATTTTAATTTTCATGAAATAATTTTCATAATAAATGAAAATCAAACCTTAATATTGAACTTAATTTTGCACACTTTATCGTTTTGATTGCAGATTAATTTTTTTAAAATAAGCGTAAGAATGTATTAAAAAGAACGTTAAGTATTTTTGGACTGATTTTAAATTTTATAAATATCGTTGTTTAATTATATAATATTTCGTATAATAATTGGATATAACGTTTGTGACCCAAACATCAGTGTGACTTTACTATTATCAATTTTTTGTTATCACTATTTTTTGTTGCGATTTTCGAAATTAAAAATTCTATTCTGAGCTTAATTTTTGATAAAAAGTAACAATTTCAATTTTTATTCAAACCAAATGTAAAATTTGAATTACGAAATGTAAAATTTGAATTACGAAATGTAAAATGTAAAAAATTTATTTTACAGCTTAAAAACCAATTTTATTTATTTAAAAATATATATTTATTTATTTAGTTTACACAATAAACGGGACATGCTCTTTAACTAATAATTAAGAAGTTACAAAACCGGAACTTATATTGAAACTAATATAATAAGAAATACGATGGTCCTTTCAACTTATATAAAACAATAACATTGATAAAAATTTGAGTAATACACTTTAAAAAAATATATTTGACTAGTACATTTTAAAAAAATATATTTGACTAATACACATACAACTTTGATATGAAAACAACAATTTTCACATTTTGGAACAATAAATGAATTCACTTTCATGTGCTAATAAATAAAATATTTACACTTTAAAAAATATTTACACTGATAAAAGAATTCGACTTTAAAAAAACAATTATTTCGCATTAAAATGTGCAGTTTACTATGTATATGTGAGTCATAAAGTCCAACTCTTGTGAAATAACAATTTTAATAATAATGTACTTCATAGCCAAGAGATATGCTACAATCATCTGAAAGCTGAATGATAATGATTCATGAAATTTATTTTATCGGAATTTTTCTCGTATTTTCCGATTGCCTTGAATTTCCAAAGCGTTGACAGAATCAAAATTGTTATCTCTTTTTGTTTTCTCTTATTTTGCAATTTTAGTATTAGTATTATTAGTATAGTATTATATTATTAATTTTAGTATTAGTCGCATAGAGCACTTTCTTCACATTGAGATGGAAAATTAATAAAATACTGAGATTGTAATTTTACTTTGTAAGTTATTTATTAAAAAACAAAAAGAAAACATTAAATTTTTTTCAGGGTACATTGTCGGCAATGCAGGACTGCTAATAACTCTCCTGCAGTTTATAATCGCCTATGGAATTTTGCTATTTACGGTTGCATCCGTCTGTGCAATTTCCACAAATGGCGCCGTCGAAGGAGGTGGAGCTTATTGTATCCTTTAAAGAAAAGTGCAGACATTCTTAAGCTAGTAATTATTTTCAATGCAGTTGACAGTTTTGAGTTTACTCTAACAATTTTGATTTCAGTGGTTTCAAAACAACACGGTTTAAGCATTTGCAGCTGCTATTTTCAATTGTGACGCCATACTGTATCCGCCATTTTGAATTTGGATGTATATGCAGGGATCACAATTCGTCCCCTTTTTTACCTAATCCCTCTTTTTTTCCCTTATTTTCCCCTTTTTTTAAAGACAATCCCCTAAATCACCTAAAATCAAATATTTTTCCCCCATTTCCTCTAATTTTCAATAAAATTTGTTTTAATAATTTTTTCAACAATAATACTTCAAAATACTCCAAATATTTAAAAATACATCAAAATATTTTTAAAAAAACTTAAAGATACTTTAAAATACTTCAGACTACTTCAAATACTTCCCAATACTTCAAAATAATTAACAACACTTAAAAAGATTTAAGAATACTTCAAAATACCTACTTAAAAATATTTAAAAATATTTAAATATATTTAAAAGTATTTAAATATACTTAAAATTATTTTAAAATACTTCAAAACATTCAAAGATACTTCATAATAGTTGTAATTTTTTAAAAATATTAGTATTTTAAGCGTTAAATAATTTATAAAAAGATTTCAGAATATTTTAAAGATATATTTAGAAAATAAGAAAGTACTTGAAAATACTTACTAGTACTAACCTAGCTTTTAAGCTTTTACTTTGTAAAATACATTACATTGTAATTATTTAGATGTATTCAAAAGGGCTTGTCCCGTTTATTGTTTCAAAATAAAATAAAATAAATAAGTTAAAGAAAATTAAAATTAAAATATCTCTTTAAGAGTACATTTCCTGAAAATAAAAATAGATTCTCTTTAAATTTAGCATCCAATTTTAGAATGCTCTGAATCGAGAAAAATAAAAATCGAATTTGTAAGACTATTTTCCAGAAAATTGAATGGACTGAAAATTGCATTGTCGGGACGATTTTTCCTGGATTTTCACAATCTCACAAGACTAATTAGGGATTTTATAGTATTTTTTGTGCTCTTAATGACCTTGAGAAATGTTCACGTTTTTCTATTTGACACCTCGGGACATTCCGTTCCGCACGAGCGAGAAAATTAAAAGCAATTGGGTCGTTACGTACGCAATGAAAACTAATACGATCATATGATATAACGCCTTTTATTTTTAATATTGACATTCTGCAATTGAAAATAATAATCGTTGTTTTTTCAGAATAGAATGAAAACAGCTAAAAAGAATACTGAACAAATATTTTTTGAACGGTTTTCAGAAACGGAATTTCTTAATTACTAATAGCTATAACTTGATAATTGAAACAAAAACTGTGCAAACACTTGCGGACTCTTCAACAAAAGGTCACAAGTGTTTGAACAATTTTAATTATAATTAAGATCCTTGAGAAATTGATGAAAATCCATTAAAATTCTTTCTACGTATCTACTTTCTTAATTTCTTTTTCATCAAAACGTCTAGTTTTAAATTCAAATTTCTTTCATAAATCCTGAACTTTTTTTGAGAATGCGAACTTGGGTGAGAATTGTTTAAAATTTGTTTGAAATTAGATAATGAGTTTTAGAAAAGCAATCATAGTTAAATTAGAAATGGCATTAAGGATAACATTTTTAAAAAATTGTATCTGAAATTAAATAAAAAATGAAATCAAACTATAGAGATTTTTTAAAATACGATTATTTATATTTATCCCGGATTTAATTTATATTTATCGCGCATTTAATGAATATTTATCGTGTACTTAATGTATATTTATCGTGTATTTAATTTATATTTACTTTTTATTTTATTTATTTTCGTAGTTTATTAAATTTATATTTACATTTTATTTTATTTATATTCGAATTTATAAATTTATACTTAGATTTTATTTTATTTATATTCGTAGTTTATTAAATTTATATTTATAGCTTATTAAATTTATATTTATATCTATTATAGTTATTTAATTCGTTAATTGTAAACTATTTTTATAGTTTTCTGGTATACAAATTTCAATTTTAATTCATTTTTTTAAAAAAATAGTTTCAAAATTATCTCATCTGCAATAATCAGACATTATAATAATAAGCTTGCTATTGCGCTCGAATTACTTCTTAGTATTTATAATTTAATTCACTCAGTCGGGAGAAATCGCTTCGAGGGTTTATTTAAACAATAATATTTCCTTTAAGCCTTTTAAAGATAAAAAATAAAATATAAAAATAATAAATAAATAAAACATAAATATTAGCTTACAATAAACGAAAAGAAACAGATATTAGTTCATTAAAAATAAATACTAATTTATTAAATATTAAATTTATTAAATATAAGCATTAAATTATTAAATGTGAACATTAATTAATTAAAAGCAAACAATTAATTAAATGCGAACAATTAATTAAATGTAAGCATTAATACACATTTTAAAAGCAAACTACAAATTTAAAATATTTTCATTAATATTAAGAGAAAGTATTTATTTCACATAAAAAAGCAATGACAAAATGAAATTCGATTGCATTCAATTATTTAGATTAATTTGTTTACTTATTATTAATTAAATTTTCTATATCTTCTGAAACATTGCACGCCTGACTGTGTTTAGAATTCTCTACTTGGCAGCATATCTATCAAGTAGATAAGGTTACTTCTGCAAGACTAAACTTTTATCAATCTAAATTAAAAAATAAATCTTGAGTGAAAAGAATTTTTGATTTCTTCAACTAAATTTAACATTTAATTTAAAATTTTCTAAAGCAATTTAACTCTGCTAATAAAAAAATCACAAATTTTATCCCCATTGGGTCTCAATTATAAATTGAAAAATGAAAAAGAAATGAAGAATAAATACAAAAAATATGAATAAGTCTTTAAAAATCTAAAATCTTCCAAAAAATTATGCTTTTTGCTTCCTCATAGGGAAGCATTGTTTTTTTATTGTAAGAAATTTTCATTTGTCAATTTATCTGAATTTTTCAATATTTCTATAAAGGAATTTTGATTCTAAAGCCAATATTTCGGTCATCAACCCATAAAATTTTGCCTTTCTAAATTGAAATCTAAAGCGATCAGAGTCAATTAAGAGCAGACAAGTCTTTTGTCTCCATTTCCTTGATTGTTCAATTAGCTTCAATTTTGAAATTAATTTTTAGCTTTGACTTATCTTTGATTCAACAATGATTTTCGATTGTTTTGCAACTAAAACTTTCATTTCTATAAAAATTCTTTTTCCTTTTTTAAAAAAAATGTATTATTTGATTTTTATTTTACTATTTATTCCATCCTTGCTATTTTTGTCCTTTATTACTTTTATTTTACTATTACTTTTTACTTTCCTCTCATTTTATTTTTACATTTTTTGATCTAATTTTTCTTCTGTTATATTTTCTTTTAATTTCATTTGTTATATTTTCTTTTAATTTCATCTGTTTTATTTAGTTTTTTAATTTCATTTGTCTTATTTAGTTTTTTAATTTCATTTGTCTTATTTAGTTTTTTAATTTCATTTGTCTTATTTAGTTTTTTAATTTAATTTTCTTTTCATTTTGCTTTATTTTTGCCTATTTTGCATTTTCCGAATTTAATTTAGATCGTGTTTGATTTAAATTGCAGGCCCGTAAATGCATTAAACAAATAAACAAATTACAAGCGATTTTTGTCGTTTGGTAAAAAGGGAAATTCTCAAACGGTTAATTTTTATGTATTGAGCTGATGTTAAAAATAATTAGTCAGACAAAGCTTGTGTCGATTTGACGTGCTCATTGAGATGACACTGAGTAATAGAAGCCAATTAATATTTATATTCCTCTAAGGCTCGTTGGCTCTCTTGCAAGTATAATATTCATGGTCCCACGTTAATTTCTATTTTCGTTCTCATTTTCATTATCGTCGCTTAGACGAACCCAAACCATTTTCAACACTTTGCCAATTTACTGCTCTGGCATCCTTCTCACTTTCTCCCTAAAATGTTTAGAGATAATTAATCTGTCTACAATTTTCAATTTATGTAATCATTTTCAAATTTACAAACAGCTAATGTCATTCTTCAAATGACATAATAACAATAATTTCAATTTTTCAAAATACATTCCCGAAAAAAGATTTTAAAATAAAAAAGAAAAAGAATAAAAAAAACAAATGAAAGAAAAGAAAACAAATGTATGAAATGTAAGAAATGTAAGAAATGAAAGAAATGTAAGAAATAAGAAAGAAAAAGTAAGAAAAAAGTGGAACCATTTAAGGATTATTTAATTTTCTTAAAAAAGGCTTGGTCAATTTTTTTTCTTATGCAATTTAAATAGTTCGCTCTCCAAAGTGATAAAAAGTAGTGTTAAAAATGTTGGCCTTGGCGTAAATGATTTGAATACGACACCGAGAAAAAAAGAATTTTACGATTTTAGTTGTAATATTTATAAAAGAGCTTACGAAGTGGAAAATTTACGAAAGTTAAAATCAAGTAAAATAAAAAAATTAGAACAAAAATCAAAACACAAAAATCGAAACAAAAATTTTAGATTTGCACCTAAAATTTACTTATTTAAAAAAAGATTGATCGATTGTTACAAAAAAATTATTTAATCCCGATAAACTAAAATCCAACCTTGTAAGGTTTCTAAATACTTAGAAACATAAATCAGAAAGCAAATTTGAGTTTTTTTTTAAATTTATGCAAATCTGATTTTTTTTTTAACTTTGCAATTTGTAATTTCGTAAACAAAATTTGTAATATAATCTGAATTTTTAATTAAAAATAGCTTAATCAAACTCAATTAAAAATACTTTAATTAAACTTAAAAAATAACTATTAATAATAACTATTAATAATAACTATTAAAAATAACTGTTTAATTACAAAATTCAAATTTAAAAGAAAACCAGATTCTTAAGATTAGTGAAAATATTACTGACAGTAAGAGAGATAAATACAAATCTCGTGAGATGCAGGACCCAGACTAATTGCTGTTACGTGCTGATTTTCACGTTTATGTGGCTCAAGATGCAAATTTTAAAACTGGAGACTCTCGTCGTGTTGTTTCCGCAAAGTGCCACTTTTATTGCATAATAGAGCATCTCTCGGAGAAAAATATTTTTGGCTCAGGCTCCCAAACACATGGTCCAGATCAAACTCCTCTCGTTCAATTCTAAAAAAGAAAATACAATAATTTCAATAAAGCGATTTTCAAGATTTCAAGATTATTTTTACACACGAATATAAATTTATCTTTTATAAATTCTAAACAAAACAAACTTCTTTTTTCGAAACGTACATTGCAAATTTTACTAAAATTATCAAAGTGTAACATTTAACATTTAATTATTAATAAATAATCAAATTATGATTATTTGATTTGATTATTTGATTTGATTATAAATAATCAAATCAAATTATAAATTATTAATGAATAATTAAATAGATTATAATATGAATCGAATAAAGGAAATTTAATTTAAAAAATTTTGAAAATGTACAAAATGCAATGCAAAAAAAAGTGAAAGAGAAGGAAAGGTTGTTTTCGAAGAGGGGTGATCTAAAAATAAATTTTTGATAAAAGATAAGGCAGGATCATGAGTTAAATATTAGATATAGAGACTAGAAGTGGTGAACGCGTAGTGGGCTGAGCTCGAGATCAATATCCAGGGGTCACCTTGAAAAAAAGGAAAAAATCGTGAATTTCGGCTTTTGGGATAAATCGGATAAATAAAAATTATAAAGAGATATCTGTATCTCAAATGTTTGTCTCGATCACGAGAAATTTTTTGGCTCCAAGCCATCGATCTATTCTCGTACCACTTTCAGCAATAGACTATAAAAATCCATTTTATGATCAATATCTACAATATTTAATATACTTGTCTGTTCAAATCATTTGCGAATTTGTTGATTGTAAGACACATGACTGGCTCGTAAACTTTTAAGGTCAAATTCCACTCATTTTGATTTATGAGACATAAATCAAAATCAAATTTCAAAGAATTCGATACCGGAAAGCTGTCCAAAATTGACAATCAATTTTTAAATAAAAATAAAAAAACACAATTGAAATGAAAACTGGGAACTGAAAATTGCAAATTGAAATGTAAATTACAAATTGAAATGTATATTATATATTGAAATGTAAATTATAAATTTAAATGTAAATTAAAAATTGAAATATTAATTACAAATTGAAATGTAAATTGCAAATTGAAATGTAAATTGCAAATTGAAATGTAAATTGCAAATTCAAATGTAAATCGCAAATTCAAATGTAAATTGCAAATTCAAATGTAATTTGCAAATCCAAAGATAAATTGCAAACTGTAATAAAAACAAAAGAAGTAGAAACAAAAAAATAAAAAATCGACAAGAATCAAATTGAATACATTGATAAGAAAAAAATTCTTAAATTATAAATCAATTACTGACATTTAAACAAGTATAACAAACATAATGATAAATAAATAACATAATAATAAATAAACATAATAATAAATAAATAAAAGAATAATATATAATAATAAACAAATTTTTAAAAGCTTGAAAAATTTTGAAAAACAAGATCATAAATTGGTTTCTTTTTAAAAGAACATCGTTGAAAGCAGTTGAGAGAAAACTATTTTTAAAATCTATTGATTTCTTTTTTTCACGCAAAACGACATATGTAATTTAAACACCCAATTTACGTAATACCTAAAGTATACCAAAAATATTCTATGAAGGTTATACCTACACAATTACGTAGGAAAATTACAAGACGGTATAAAAATTAAATCAGGTAAAGTTAGCGAGTGCAAAGACAATTGATCTTTTCATTAAGACTCAAACAAGTTTAAACAATTTATTATAATTTCATCGCGTCAATTAATTAAACGACTAATTTATCAAAGCATATTGTATATTTTCACATTCTTATCAGTAATGAGAAGGGACTATTGTTAATATTAATTTCTCAACGATTTGATTCTCAAGTTTTATCAATTTTAAAAACAAACTTGAAAAATCAAAATTACGATTATTGTTCTACAATTTGGAAAATTTATTTCAGTGTTAATATACCATATATTATATGGTATATTATTATTATACAATAATAATTGAAATTATAACAACTATACATAATTGTACAACAATTATTATATATAATTGAAATTATAATTTATAATTGAAGTTATTGCACAATAATTGAAAATTAATTATAATTGAGAAAATTTGTTGCGTATCTAATTCAAATGAAACAAAAACAATGCTTCCCTATGAGGAAGCAAAATGCAAACTAATTGGTTTTAGATATAACAAAATAATTAATAATCGTCAAATTCAATCATTTAATTAAAACAATAATTGTTATTAATATTCAATTAATAATTATTATAAATATTCAATTAATAATCAAACTCAATTTATATTCAACTAAAAACATTCCTCCTGATTTAACCTTTATATTAGCAGGGTTGCCACAAACATTTAATATCGATTTTTCCTGATATCCATAAAGAATTTTTTCCTTTTCTCCGACATTTTTTCTACGTTCTTTTTGCAAATCCAAATATAAAATGAAGCTTTAAAAATACTTTTAACAAAGATCGCAGTCACTTTTTCATTCAATTTTAGGTAAAAAGAGGGATTTTTAATTTAAAAAGAGGGATTTTTGAAAAAAGAGGTTTTTTTATCAATACTCGACAATAAGTTGATTTTCACAGGGCTATACAATAGGGCACTTAAAGCCCTATTGTACAATAACAATTTATTTAAATACAGGGTGTCTAACGAACTGGCATTTTTAAATTCCCGGCAAATTACCGGATTTCACGGATCTCAGAGCCTGATTTTCCCGGATTTTTTAAAACTAAAATTATTAATTTTTTTAATAATACAATAAGGGCTTATATTATTGTTTTTAATCAAATTTCTTATTTTTAATGTATTACAAAAGAAAATGATTAAAGAAAACATTTCGAAGGACAGATTAACAATTTAACATGTCAGGGTTTATACAAATTTTTCTTTACAAAATTCCATGATATTTCCATGATTTCCATGAGAAAGATAGAAAAATTTCCATGGTGTTTTGTAATATATTTTTTCATTAAAAAAGGCATTTTCCAGTATTTTGTAAGAATTTAAATTATTCAAGATCATTATTTTTAATTTTAAAACAATTCTATTTTGAAATGTTTTCAAATATTTTGAATTATTTTTACATATTTTGAAGTATTTTTAAATATTTTCAAGCAGTAGTCTAAATTATAATACATTTAACATATATTAAGAATCTATTATTTTAAATAATTTATTTAATACTTAAAATGCTAATATCTTTAATTACATTGCAATATATTAAAGTATTTTAAAGAATTTTAAAGTAATTTTAAGTATATTTAAAATTTTTTAAATATTTATTATTGTTTTCAAATATTTTGTTAAGTATTTTAAAAGATTTTGAAGTACTGGGAATTATTTGGAAATATTGTAAAGTAATTTTAAGTATTTTTTAAAGATTTTCAAGAAAGTTTAAATGTTGTATTTTAAAGTAGATTTAAGTATTTTGAATTATCATCAATAAATCAATAAATCAATATTAAAGAAATTTTAAGTATTTCTAAATATTTTGAAGTATTTGGAAGAAGTCTGAAGTATTTTAAAGTTGTTTTAAGTACTTTAAAATATTTTGAAGTAATTGGAAGTATTTGAATGTAGTCTAAAGTATTTTAAAGTACTTTTAAGTATTTTTAACTATTTTAATGATGTTTTAAGTATTTTCCAATATTTTGGAGTACTCTGAAATAATTTATTTACTTTTAAAATGTTTTAAAAAACTAACACTGTAAAATCTTTTTATGCTTTATTTAATATTTAAAATACTAATATTTTTAAAGATTTTTAAGTGCTTTTAAACAGCTTGAAGTCATTTTAAAATATTTTGAAGTATTAGGAAGTATTTGGAAATATTGTAAAGTAATTTTAAGTATTTTTAAAGATTTACAAGAAATTTTAAATATTTTTAAGTAATCTGTTGTATTTTGAAGTAGTTTTAAGTATTTTTAAATATTTTAAAGAAATGTTAAGTATTTTTAAATATTTTGAAGTAATTGGAAGTATTTGGAAGTAGTCTGAAGTATTTTAAAGTACTTTTTAGTATTTTAAAGTACTAATACTGTAAAATCTTTTTATACTTTATTTAATACTTAAAATACTAATATTTTTAAATACTTCGAACTATTTTAAAGTATCTTTAAATATTTTGAAATCTTTTAAAGTAATTTTCAGTATATTACAATATTTTGAAGTATTTTAAGTATGTTTAAATATTTTGGAGTATTGTTAAGTGCTTTT
>WNHD01003209.1:0-13168 GCA_011057455.1 Ganaspis sp. Gsp50
CAAAATTACAATGAATTTTCGTTCCGAGCCTTTGGCACGGAACGGAACAAAATTAAATTTTAATTTTGTTCCGTTTCCGTTCCCACCCCTGATTTTTATCCAGTTACTATAATATCTTTTTTAAATCTCCACAATATTGTTTTGGTTCAAAATTCGGCAAGCTTTCGGAGGGGGGGGGGAGGCTAACAGAAGACATTGAAAACGTTTTAAAAAATTAACTTTTTTATAAAATTGTTTTTAAATTTTAAATCATGATGCACAATATTTTTAAATAAATACGAATATTTGGAAAATATTTGGAATATTTGGAAAATACGAATCTTTGGGGGAGCGAAATAAAAATTTCGACGAGAGCACTAAAATAAATATGGCCGACCTTGCGAAGAAAAAATTTAGCTTATTTTAACTTTCATTGAATAAACGCGTAACGAGATTAATTATGGCCATTGGTCAATAATCACAGACTTCAAACTATAGCAAACGATTTTAAATTTAAAACATTAAAATAGACTTGTATAATAATGGATAAAAAATTAATAAACTATGAAGGAGAAAAATAGAAGAGAAAAAACGATTAAAAATACTTTAAAATTTAAACGCACCGGGAAGAATATTTAAAAATTAAAAAATTGGTAAATTGAAGATAAGACGTTGTAAAAAGTAATTAGTAGTTTTAAAAAATGAGAATTTCAATAGAGATTGAAATTAATTAATTAATTAAAGTGAATTATTAAAATACCTACTGAATAAGTGAATAAAAGTGTTAGTAAAAATTTAATGGAATTAATGAACGCGCATTTCTCTTAAACTCTCTCGTCTAAAGAATGACATAATTAATTGTCGACCTCAAAAAAAAATTACAAAATACATAAAAATTATTTTAATAAGTTATACAAAAAAGTTAAAGGCTTTTTTGGGGGAAAAAACTAGAGGACTTTAAAAACAAAATAAAATATGTAGTAAAAAATTAGCTACAGAAAATATTGAAATAAATTAAAAAAATTATATTTATTTTAATTTTATTTTGAAATTTAAAATTATTTTCTTTACCATAAAGCATTTTATAAAATTGTTACCTAATAAATGTTCTAAATTTGTCATAATGTTTTTGTTTGTTATAATTTTATAACATTATAAATGTTCTTAGGAATTATCACATTTATATGCGCAGTATATTGTTATACAATATTTTCAGTTTGTTTCAATCATTCACATTTTTAATTAAATTATTCCTAAATTGTTTCTTGTAATTTGTAATAATAATTTCGCTTTAATTTTAACAATTTTTTTCGTTTTCTACAGAAAAATACTAAAGACTATTTTGTTTAATACGTATTAATGCATTCTTAATTTATTTAATATTTTTTCATAATATATTTTTTATTTCCTTTTAATCTTTGCTGTTAAATCCAATTCTTTACCGTCATTAAAACGATAAAGTAATAATATTAAAAATCATCATTCATTAATTGTGTCCCATTTTTAATGAAAGACGTATTTTGTCAAATTTTCTATATAAAAGTCAAATACAAAAGTATACCAGTATAAAACCCAGTCTTTTTTAATCTACTTTTATTCTATAGAATTGATAACCTTCCGAATTGAATTGCACGAATTCTTGTATTTTTTTTTCTTTGATTCCAGAAATAGAGAGCGATAAATTTTCTAGAATATTTCCACTAAACCTGAACTAAAACGTCCCTGAGTATCTTACCTCTATCTTTCAGAATCTGAAACGGTTTTTTTTACTCAACCAATCTTTGACAGTAATTGATTCGTTCTTGGCAACATTTTTTTATCATATTTTTAGTACATTTCTAGCAAAATGTAGAAAATATTTAATTTATTTTTACAAATGGTGAGGATTGATTAAAATATAAATCGAGAACAATTTTTTGTAACGTTTTAGATATAGAGTGCTTTCATATATTAACAAGGTCAATAAAATCAATGTATAATTAAATTTAAAATACCCACGTGTTAGTTGTAGTTAGGAAATACTCGTTTGATATGTCCATCAACTGTATGAAATTGTATTAATGAATTGAAACATGCGGCGAATATAATAGTGTCTGAGTTACATTATAGAAAATCCATATTCAAGATTTGCAAGTTGCATCTTGTCGCTTCTGACGCATTACTCAGGGATATGTTATGTTTACCATTCACGAATCAAATACTATATAAAGTGTTTTTTTTTTATTTTACTATGGAGTCTTTTTTTATTTTTAAATCAGAAAAGTTTTGTGCAAAATGTTATTTTGATATTTTTGTGCAGATAATTATCTGTATCCCAAAATTTTTATATTAATAAGAATTATAATTCTTAAGTAGAAAGAGTTTTGGCGATTATTAAAGACACTTTTCTCAAAATTTGAAATCAATTTGTCGAAAAATTTGGAAAGTAGGGGGAAAAATGTCCATGAAGAACAGTGTGCAGTGTCCGAAATCCATCCCTACTCCTCTGCGTCATTTGACCTTCATCGATGCGCATGCCCATCTCTTCGCAACGCACGCGCCTTGCAATAAAGTAGTGAGAAAGGGAGCAATATTCGTAGCTCAGAGTCAGATGGTGAACAGAGGAGTAGGGACGAATTTCAGACACAACTCATTTTGTTTCATTGACATTTTTCTCATAATTTCTATATTTTTCGACAAATTGGTTTCAAATTTTGAGAAAAACTTCAATTACTGACAACAATCTTTCTTGTTAGGAATTTTTTGTATTTCAATTTTTTTAGAAAATTTTATTTACTGAAATATTAAAAAAGGCTAATTCTGGAATTAAGTTTGTTAAGATAAATGTCGCCAAATCATGTTTTGTTATTGCTTCCTTATTTTTCTTAAATATTTTTATATTCTTTTCTGTAGCTTTGAACTTTGAGATGAATTTACAATCTAGAATTTTCATTAAAACCGATTTTGCATTTATCTGTTCTTATAAATACGTCAATCTTTTTTTACAATCCGACATAATTTACTATTTTAAATATGCATTGTAAATTTTAAAGAAGCTATAAATTAACTTTGAATACATAAATTTTTAACTCATTGTGGATGTCATTTCTATTTTCATATTCGATCGGTTTTCTTTCACGGGTTGAAAATATGGTAATTGTACAGTGACTAATAAAAATAAATAATAGTAATAAACAAATTTTAAAATAAAATAATTAATATTAATAATAAAAAAATAATAGTAACAATAAAAAATTATAGTAATAATAATACGAATAATTACAAAAATTACTATAATTGCAATAATTATAAAAATTACTATATAAATTTTATCCGTAATGTAATATCAAAACAAATAATTCATATTTATTGCAAAATTGATTCACTTCTAGAAAATACGTAAAATGTTGCTTGTGTGCATAATAAGTAATTTATATAGTTGACAACAATTAATTTTATTTAAGGTCACGCTCTTACAATTAGTTCCAATCGGGAAAGAATCGTGTTTACTTTTCTTATGTCAGGGACATATTTTTTGACAAGTGCTTGATATCTCGCCGATTTTTACTTTTCTTTGAAACGTATTTTTTTCAACCGGTTGAATGTGATGCTCTCTTTTGTTGTAAGTCGTGACGCAAAGTGTCAATGTCAAGATTACTGCGTGCTTCAAAATCATAATTATCAAGTTTATTGAAAATAACAAATATTCTGGAAATTTTTAAATCTACCTAATTAGCGTTCTCTTTTGATAATGACAAATTCTTTTACGCTTCAATAGCATTATCATTACGTTTTTGAATTTAAAAAAAACTTATTTTAAAACAGAAAAGCTTTTGCATGAAATTAATTTTTATTATTGCTTCATATTTTATCTCGGAAATTATTTTACTTCAATCTCTTTTTTAAAATAATATAATAATGGTAAAGTATGAATTTTATCCTCTCATGAAGTTCTTTTGTAAAAGAAAATAATACTGACGATAGTAGTAATACAGAATAGAATCTTTTCATTGGAACCAGTCTTATTCTTTTCTCGATAAAAGACTATATATCAGAAATTGAAACTTTTGTTTCATATTCGCTTCCTTTTATTGTTTTATTTTTTCGTTTATGCTTTTCATTTACTATTTATATTATACTTTTTTATCATCTTTCCGTAAGTTTTGTAATTAACTGTTAATTGTTTTGCTCTTGAGGCACAAAAACTTGCTTACGACTCAGCGACACTTAAGCGAGTCTTAGTGGATTTTGCGCGCACAATAGACATCAAAAAACTATTTTTGAACAATTTTCAGATGTTTCACGTTCAATTTGAAAAACGAAATTCCTTTTTTGTTTAAGATGTTAACAAAAACTTGTCTTGAAGAGTCTTAGGTGAGTCTCGAGCGAGCTCCAAGTGAGTTTTCGGAGAATATTCTTTCATGATTATTTAGTTATTCACATGATCATTTTTACAGTAAATTTTTTTGTGAAATGAGTTCTTTTTTTCTAAAGTTTCAGTTGACAAAAGAACCACTTGAAATAAAGCTTTTGAGCAGAGTCGTTGAATGTCAGGGATTTCGAATTAAAGAGCATCCCTTTGTTTAGAGGCAAAATATATACGTTTTCGCTCGAGTATGGTCCAAAATATTACGTAACTTCCGTTAACGTGCGAGAGACTCTCGTTTTATTTGCGGACGCGAGTCTCGTTTCTCTCTTTTCGTTTGTGCATGAACGTTCAGTCGTTTCCGGAAACGGGACACGGCTGTGTGATGCTTCCGGTACCGCAAACTATTTCCGATTCCAAATTTTCCTCATTCACATGTATTTCTCTATACAAAGCTCTCAAGCTTTTCTCGTTTTGCGAAAAAATATGCTCTTTGTCTTATGGTGCTAACAACCTTTTGGATTTTAATTATAATTTTTAAAAAATGAAGAAGTACAAGTTTTTAATTGTTAGCTGGATTTTTTTAGTTTTTAATTTGGGTTGTAAATTATTGCAGAGAGGTTAAAAGGGTCGGAGAGGTTTATTTCTTTTATGAGTGCTAGTTAGGGCTCGTGATGCTCACGATGGTTTTTGTCATAGAGTGAGTTTACAGCGCGTGATGCACATTATGTTTTTCGTCATTAGAGTGAGTTTAAAGCGAAGTGCCGAACAGTGAATTTCGTAGGTAAAAAGAGAGTGAAGTGGGGTGCGAGAGATGCAGCGCCACGTTTCTCTTTTTTTCTCCCCCCTCTCTAAATTCGCGTTTCCCTTTGTCACAGCTTATCTTACGCCTCCGATAATAATTCTACAGTGTAAACTCGCTCATTGTTTTATCGTCTTTTTATGTACTTTTTTCTGCTATTTTATTATTGAGAAATAGAGCTATGGAAAATAAATTGAAATCAATTTGTGAATTAAAAACGAATTTATTAAAAATATTAATTTCAAAAATAAACTTGAAATGAATTGTTCTAGTGTTATGTCTCTTTTGTGACTGGGGAAATATAAAAGCCTCTTTGTATTTTGAACCATTATAGGTTTTTAAAAATGAGAATAATACAGTTAACGATAAAATGTTACGCAATTGGCGGTTAGTCTTTTTTTCTTTTTCACTGAAAATTGTACGCGTATAGTCATGCAAAGGACGTGTAAGTGAACAAATATAAATGGACGATACACATATCGATTATATGTCAGTATACAGTTAATGGGTTATTGCTCTATGTATTAGCCGAAGCTAATTAATTAATGTACCGATTCGAGAATTGCCGAATATACAGAGACAGTGTTCGCATTGCTGAATGTGATAATTGGATCAGAGGATTGACGATATCAAATGTTATTTCTCACAGGTTATTTATAAGAAATACTACATAACCGTTTAAACCCAAAATTTACATTTAATTAAATACTAAATATTTTATTTGTAAATTATTGTTTAACTGGAAATTTTATCATTTAATTAAATTATTCAATATCTTTTTCAAAACAGTTGTCAGTGAGATTGACGTCTGTAAAATAATAATTGATATTAATATATTATCTATTATTATTATTATTATTATTATTATTATTATTATTATTCTTATTTTTTTATTTTTTTTATTATTATTATTATTATTATTATTATTGTTATTGTTATTAGTGAAGTAAAATTTAAATTAAATAGGTACGTAATAAAATAAATAAAAATACATAATAGAAATACATAAAATTAATTTCAATATATAGGATGACAACTTTAATAATATTTGTTAATAATAATAATTAACTCGTGTAAAAGCCATTTAATGTATTGTTTACATATTGGAAGACTTTAATCTTTATGAACCTGTTGTAATTCATGGCCCCAACCTTGAGAACATATTTGAGTTTTAGGTAATGGATGTTTCGTGTTTAGTCAACTTTTCTTACTCGTATAAAGCTACCGTCAAGTTCTGAGAATTACGCTCTCAATTTAAAACAAAAATGCAAAAATTAGGAGAAAAATAAGAACAAAAAAATTGACCGCGACAAATGTAAAATTACAAAACAAAATTTAAAAGTGAAGGAAATTTTAGAAAAATAAAAGTGAAAAACTGAATTTAAAAAAAAATAAATGAACTATTCAAATAATTCTATTCAACAAATTTTCTTTGAAAAATTTTGTTTAAGCGTAAGCAAATAATCAGGTAATTAATGACCTTATAAAAAACAAACGACCATCACTAAAATATAATTAGTTGTGGTATTATAATGTGAAAAAGATTAGTTAATTAAGTTAATATTAGTGAAGAATAAATATAGTATAAGATAAAGATAATTGGGAACAATTAGAGTGGTTAAATAATTTTTCAAATCTTCAGAAATTTCGTTTTTTGACTTTAATCGTTTACCAAAGCTAAAAAATGTCCAATAAAGGATATGAAACCGACTGGTGAGATTCTCTAAACTTTTGTGAGTCATTCGAGTCCAAGGGATTTAAAAAATAATGAGTAGTTTCTGATTTATGAGCAAAATAGTGAAACTAGAGTTTTTGCGGACAGTCGACTGTCCGCACAATTTCAAAGTCACTTCTACGTTCGTAACTCAAAAACTAATTAACATTTTTAAAGTTTCTAAGACGCAAATTAAAGAGGAAGTTTGACAGATTATAACCACTTTATCACATGATTTTCTTTGATATTTTCCGTCCTCAGGAAAGATTTCTAATCGAAAGTGCAAAAGTGGTTGAATTTTTACAAAATGCAATTGAAGTTTAATCGTTCTAAACTAGTTTAAGTCCCGAATGTAAAACTTTATGTCAGTTACGAAACTGTCCATAATAACAAATTTACAGAATACCATTCCACTGGTAATCAACAGGAAAGAATTCGATTTTCTAATTTGAAATATACGACTAAATAACTTGCAAAAAGAAAATGAAGGAAAATGTTCCAATTTCGTAAATGGGAGAAAACGAAACTTTTTCTTCTGGTTTCTTACACTTCTGTCATTTAACTCAAACTCTAGATTCCTAGTATTTTCCTTTATCTCTTTTTATTTAACGTTAACTCTTTTTTCTTCTTTTTTTCTAGGACAATAAAAATTTGTCTGCTGATAGAAAATATGATTTTCTATATTGAGAAAAGCGTGTATGAAAAATGTGTTCCCGTTTCCCTTGGAAACTTTACTTTATCGAGTGAAAAGAGTTATTGAAATATAAGACAAGAAAGCAAATAATATTCTATTTGAAAATATATTGTTATGAATTTTTTTTAAAAATTTGCTGAATTACAATTCGTCTATATTAACAAGCAAAATGTTTATTTTCAATTAATTTTCTTATTTAGGTTTTTTTTAATTTTCAAATTCGACAAAAGTTACTGATACTAAGTTTCTTTTCGATAAAAACTCTGCCGAATGGTTCAATTGCAAATAAGTTTGGAATCCTCTAAACGGGAATTAATGTTTCGATACTACATAAAAGCAACTGAAACGAGAAAAGTTTGCCGGATTAATACTTGTTTTGTTGACGGAAATGGAGTAAAGCGCTACGGCTGTTTATTGGATGCGAATCAAAATACTGTTCTAAAAAGATGAAAATCTTTTAACTTCGTTTTAACACTTGCATCGCTAGATTACATTTATTCTCGCTTTTTTAAAACTAATTATTTTGGAAATTTCTACAATCTGGCTTTAGGAAATTAATTGTTACGAGTCAAACATTTTATTGTTATTTAGTAGATATAAAATAAAAAGAAAAAATTAAATTACTGAAATAAGGGAGAAATCAGAAGCATAATAAAATGAGAGAATATAGGAAAGATTAAAAAAGAAAGAGAGAAGGAAAGAGGAAAATGGAGAGGAAGAAAGAAAGACAATAAAAGAAAAGGAGAAAGAAACGGAGATTAGGATGGAAAAGAATTAACGCCCGTGGGGTTCTAACTAAAAAGTGATTCCTTCAAATCATCGGTCAGACAATTGGAGTATGGAGGAGCAAGTTCCAAAAAACTCCAATTCAAAATACTTTCGCCATGTCAATGGGTAAATTTCAATAGAAAAACCAAATCCGCCGTGTCATCCGGGTGATTTGTGTGGATGAGGTAGTGCTGGACCCTGTAAAGCTCAGGCCAAATCGTGATGAGTGGGTTCGATATCCGGACATTCGGGTCTCCTTGAGGGCTACTGTAGGAGATGTATTAAACAGAGGAGCTGAAATCCAGGAGAAATCGCAGTTAATTTTAGCCTTATCTTCATGTGAGGCTTGATGAGGATTGACGTTTTAATTCCCCGTTGTTTGTGGGATTCCCTGTAGATCATACAAACTTAAAAACTACAGTTCTAGGTGGAGTAGAGATCCTTCAGGAGGATCACAAACCTAACACTGATGATTCATCTCTATCTTCGAAGAGACATAAGAGTGGTCCTTTTAGAAATAAATACTCCTTAGAATCACACTGGTAAAGATTAAGTGAGTATATCTCTAAGATATACACCAGGGTCCTGGAAAGGTCAAAAAATGGTGATTATCCGGAAAGCAGACCGATCAAGAATGGTGCGATTATACTGGGCTGTCTGTACCTGTCTCCCAGGTACTTTATTTCATTCTTCCATTGGACTTCAGTTTCGTCAATCTCGACAAAAGGGGCTACATAAGATCTCCGATCCGTGACGAGAAGCGCTTCGGTTTTTTCCACGGCCATTTCCAGGCCTTTGGCCTGGAACGAATCAGCCAGCGCTTGATTTGTCGCAGAGTTTTTGACTCTTATGCCAAGAACTTCTGTACTTTGCGCACTGCAGACCGCTATTTCGTCATTCGTAAAGCCGACTACTTTGGTGTCCTTAGGTAGTTTCATTCGCAAGGAATCATCATACATGACGTTCCACACGAATGGAGCCTTCGATCCTTGTGCGGCTCCACATGTCATTTCCTCTCGAATCTCAAATGCTTCACCCTCATACACGATCCACCTGTTATTCAGATAGTCATCCTTCATTCGCAACAGATAGTTCGGTATACCTTTCCTTTTCATTGACTCGATGCAATCTTGCCATCTTGCGGAATTAAACGCATTTCTTACGTCTATTGCAATAAATGCGCAAAATCCTTTCTTTTTGCCCGTACCTTCCTTGCCTCTTTTAGCTTCTTCCACCATCTTCAGGATAGCGTCGATGGTGGACCGGCCCTTCCTAAAACGAAACTGGTTTTCTGACAGATCATGTTCGTCGGTGAATAGACCCTGAAGTCTCTGTAGAACCATAGCAGTGGCTTGATCAACAAACGATTCAAGCATACTTCACAAACCTGGGAGCGATGCAACTGATCCAACTTCACCAGGCGATAGTTCCTCCACGAGCTCGCACAGGGCAGTTTTTGTACTCTGGGCAGATAAATATATTTGGCAGGCTCAAAACAAGTGTTGCTAAATCCCGTCGCTTCCCTTTAGGATATATGACCCTTTAGTCGTTTCCTAAGTGATTAAACGTGAAGAATCGAACTGACTATGGCAATGAGCGAGTGACTCCTTGCTGCCCTATGAGTAAATTGGAAGGTGTGGGTAAATGGTACTGCTGTGCGCTTGGTTCTCAACCTTGTAGCTCGTATCATGGTCGTAATGTTTCACATTCTCTGGATGGTGAACTACAACCAGAGATGGATGCGCCCAAAAGCGTGCTGGAATTTCAATGTGTAGAGTTCCATAGGGTGTAGTGGTACGGCCTCCACGAGGTTCTCCGCGGGTCCTGCATTTGGGTTGCTCGATCATCAAATTAGCTGGGTACAAGTACTAAAGAGTACCAACAGTAAGTTTTGTCGGGTTCACTTGGGATTCATTATGCAAAAAGTGATCGATGATACCTAAAAGTAGATAGCAGTCGTTCCACCCTGATGGGTGAGAGGATTTAATATTCCTTAAGGAACCAGGTTTTTATCTTAACCTTAGTTTTCTTTACTTGAGCTTGAGCCTAATGCTGCACACACAAGGATCGTACCTGTTAGACTGAGAAGCCCCCAGGTATCTAAGTACCTAACTTTCCTCTCTACACAACCTTTACTCTTACAATTAGATAAAATGTCTAAAGTCCACAATTATCGTTGAAACTCCAACAAAAGCATGTCCGAGAGGTGGATCGAGATCTGATTATTGAATCAAAGTTATTTTGAAAATGTCGTGAGGTATAGAATAGATTAGGTTCAAAAGTCCAGCTTTCATTGATCTGGGTACCAGAACATTCGGGAACCTAAAATGTTTTATTAATAGATAATACATTAAATAACAAAATATTAATATTAATACATAGAACACCTGTTGACAAAATAATCTTATTATCAATAATAGTGTTATTACCAAAAATTATAAGTTCGTAATACCATTAATCCAAACTAACAATTTGTCTTGGTTTCAGATAATCTCGATAGCAATCAAATTGCCAGTAAATTAAGAGAGCATTCATCTCGAGAATCCTTAATTAACGATAATAATTTAACTAAAATGGATCAAATGCTTCTTCAAGAACCAGGCTGGAAACTGGAAAGGAAAGGATCGGCTCTTTTTTTGCGAAGAGACAGTTCACAACTGAGAAAAGCAAGGGTATGTTTTCGATGTGACGTTGAGGTTCGAGAGTTTGAGAGAGACGAAGAATACTTGGACGTGGAACCGGAAGTAGCAGCTAGTCCTCTTGCCATGTGTGCCAGTTGTTTAGCAGCACTTTGTGTCACTGTCGTACTTCCTTGGCTCTTAATTGGTGGTTAAAGTATAGAAAAATTGAAAAAGGGTTTAAAAAATGAAGCACAAGAAGAGAAAGGGAAACCGAAAAAGTGAGAAAAAAAATCCAACTAAGGACATGGTTGTAGAAAAGAAGAAAAGAGATGCATGAACAAGACTGTCTTTGAAAAGGCAAAATTGACGTAAAGAACTAATGTAATCAGCAATGTTAAACAAGGGTCATTATTATTAAAAAAAATGCAATTTTTATCAAAAATTTGTAAATTGGAACTTTTGTCATTAATTCCATTAATTTCACAGTAAATTAAATTCTTATCGAAAAATAAGGGGATACAAAACCGAAATTATTGGGATCAATGAAAGGTCAAATTTATCTCGTTATTAACAAGCTATCTCAATTACGTACAAATTAAGGAAATTTCTTAAAACTCATTGTCGATTGATAAAATTTGTAAATTATTGTTACCTTGTGACAATCAATATTTCGATAAGATGATGTACATTTATTTGTGAGTACAGTGTAAGAAATATAATATATAGAAAAAAAAATAAACCACATACTCCGATTATTCATTAATATTTTGACAACTTTGTAAATTTTACTTTATAAAGTAAATTGCATTTTATGAAATAGATTAAATTTTAAGAAACAGATTGCATTTAAAGAAATGAAATATTAGCCAAATAATTATATTTTACAAACAAAAAATCGTTTAATCAAATAATTTGCAAAAGTTACAAAATCTTTGGCATTTTTATGAAATTAAAATTTTATTAAATGTAAAGTTTTTTTTTATTTCTTGATTAATAAAGTGTTTTAAACCACTTTTTTAGAAAAGAACTTATTCTGAGAAATGAATTGAAATTTTCGAGTAGTGGTGTTGATTACAAAAATAATATATATGTGTCATTATTAGAAAATTATAAATATATATTTGTTATAGAAGAATCAAAGTCTATTGACAAAATATTATTTTTCATTTAAAAATCATTGTACATATATTTTAAATATAAGACAAACAAGCGAGTGTGGAGGTAAATGTATATAATACTTCCGATAAGAATCAAAACAAAAAGCGTATCATTTTATGTGTAAAAATGAATTTACGTACGTAATAATATGTATGTGTGTACAAATCAATGTGTGTTTATATTTTTAATAAAAAAATATAGAAAATTATAAAACTATTATTCTATTTTCCGTACTTTTGTGCTCAATATCATCTGTCGTAATCTTCTGTTTTAAAAAATTTTCTAATTTTCTAGTGTGCTAACATTTTGTTTTCTTAATTCCTTCCTGCTTCAATTTTCTCCTATCTTAACTTTCTATTGTATTAATTTTATATTCTTACAATCTTCAGCTGTCTTAATTTATTGCTCAAAATTTTTGTTATATTTATTCTTATTTTAATATGTAGTTTTTACTTGTTTTGTTGGTTCTTGCTTTTTAATTTTTCGTTGCTTTAGTTTATTGTCCTAATTTGCAGTTTTGATTTGTTGTTCTTTTCATTTCTTCTTGTTTTAATTTTCTCTTGTTCCTTTAATTTTCCCGATAGTTACCTACTGCGTGTAATTACTTGCTGTAGATAAGTACCAACATTACCTTCTGTAGGTAATTACCGATTGCAAAATTTGAACATATGAAAATTAGGTAAAATTGAATTTTTTGACATTTTTTTTTAATTCTCTGAAAATTATGTCAAATGATAACTATCCTAGCTGTAATGCACAAAATGATTTATTACACAATAAAACGTAAACAGCTGTTTACAAAGACATTCAATTAAAATTAAATTAATTAATAATATGAAAGCATTTTAATTCATTCCAAAGAATTAGACAAAAATAAATAAACAAATTTCATTGTACAATTTACTCAACAATTTACTCATTATTTTACTCAACAATTTTTACATTTTTTCAATATTTATTAAATTTCTTTATAACCATTTATTAAATTTAAAAAATCTGCCCGCAAGCGGGCACATTCTCATCATGCGCGCTTCGCGCGCATTACACGTCGCGCTCCGCGCTCCGCCCTTTATATACACGTCGCGCT
>WNHD01003210.1:0-17916 GCA_011057455.1 Ganaspis sp. Gsp50
TCTCTATTAAAACAATGTAAACGCCGGGGCCAGCCGATAACGTGCTATAGAAATTGATTTTACCGACGTGTTTTGACGTCACACTGGACTACTCTATAGCAGATTTGAACCGTTGAAAGAGCGGGAAATTTAAAAAACAAAATATCATAATACCATATTTCCATATCATAATACATATTCACTAAATTTCCTATTCCTAATATTTATTTCAATAAATTATTTTAATCTTTTCTTTTTATGAATTTACAATAATTTATTTAAAGTTGAATCCTATTGTCCCAGGTACAGTTTCTGTAAATTTATAAGTAATTTATTTATTTATGGCACATTTATTTATTTATTGGCACATGCAAGTTCTGTTGGCACCAAAGTACTCTTAAAAAATTGCAAACCGCAAAAAAATCAACATGTATATTTTTTATCCTTTTTTACATTAGAGGAACGTGATTTTACATTAAAATTGCATTAAAATAAACAAGAAATTCTGTTCAATTCTGTATTTATTATTCATACCTATTTTTGTAATACAATCAGTAATAATATTTACACGTTGATAAGAACGCGTTACAATAATTTTGTAGCGAGAGAAATTCGTTTCGTTATTTCTTGATCACAAGTTTCAGTGGCAGTAGATTGATGCTTTCGCATCATTTTGCGTACGTTTCTGACCTTTAGAACTTCTTAAATCAAAAACTTTTAAAAACATCTTAAACATTTGAAATAACGAAATTCACAATCACTCAAGTTGTCAATAATTACTTCCGATAAAGTCCTGTTACAAGCTCTTCACTTAAAAGGCCGAAATCGTTGAAAAATCTTCTTCCTTTTACAAGCTAACAATAATTTGGTGTTTTTATTTCTTATCGAATAACATTAGCTTTTCGGCAATTTCTTTTAGCAATACGTCAGTGCGTTCGGTGTTTGGGTAATTTTATAATACTGCAATGTGTTTTACAAAAATGGTTGTATATTAATCGTTTGGCATTTAGATGAGGAGCAATCAAAGTTTGCAAACAATGAATCATGATGTAACGCCATCCAATTAATTTTTTAGTACAGCTTAATATCTAACTTTGACAACTAAAGTCAAAAAGATTAATATTTACGTAATAATTATTTACAATTTTTTTATGACAACGATGACATGGTAAATGATATCTTTTCACTTTGTTTCCAAAATGTTACACGATTCTCGATGATATTTAATGTCAATTACAATGAATTATGCGCATGAACATACTTATTCACATATTTATATATGCCATTTAATATGCATTTCAGATCATAAATAATAAAAATAAAATAAAAGCCAAACATCTTAATTAGGCGAATAAATACTATACACATGATAGAAAAAAAAAATGTCCGAAATTGCCGAAAGTTTCACTCCTTCAACGGACTCGATTGGATCCCGCCCAATCAATTTGTATACAATTTCACAAAAAAGAGTCTCTTTAACGTTATTTGTGCCAGAGTCTTTTTTTACATAAATTAATAACGTAAATCTTCAAAAAGCGAAGTCTGCGTTACAAAACAAAATAAATTTTCTATACATACATGATTACTCTACAAAGGGATGCAAAAATTATCCTCCAGCAGGAGTTAATAAATGGTATTTACAATTAGATATGACTAGAAGTAAATTGCTCTCGTACGATGTCAACGTAATTAAGGGTTTCGCACCAAAAATGCACTCGTTAAATACAACACACCCAAACAAAATAAAAATTTCTATAGAAAAAAAAAAATACTAGAAAGACGATTGTGATGTAATGATGGTTAAACGAATGTTTTCAATTCCATTCAACCCGCGCAAAAAGTTAGTTTAAAACACTATCGCATTATTTTTTTTTTCTGGAAGATCCCATTAGTCAAATTTATTTCGTGCAAAATAATTTGTCTAGACTTCTGTAGTGCGACTATAAGGGCCACTTTCCTCCGATTGCGATAATTTTCTTTCTCTTTTATTAAATAATCCTCCTAAAAAAGATGGCTGTTGAGCTAAGCCTTTATTGACCATAGAAATTGTAGTTCCTCCATGAATGGGATGAACTTGTCCATGGTGTTTCATTCCTTGACTCATCGAACTCGCGGAAGTCGATTGAAATGAAATCGACATACCACTGTCTAAAGAACCGACACTCCCACGTCGCTGTGGTTTCTCTCCAGCAACTGCACAGAAAAACAGAAATTTACTTTATTATTACTTTCCATTACAAACCAACCATTCGACAAATCTTTAAAAAACTAAAAAGTCAATCATTTTTTAAAAAAATTAAAAAGAGGATCGTTTTATTAATGAATTAAATATAGGATCTTTTTTTAAAGCTAATTAAAAAGAGAATCATTTTTGAAAGATTTAAAAAGAGAATCATTTCGTAAAGATTTAAAAAGAGAATCATTTCGTAAAGATTTAAAAAGAGAATCATTTTGTAAAAATTTAAAAAGAGAATCATTTTGTAAAAATTTAAAAAGAGAATCATTTTGTAAAAATTTAAAAAGAGAATCATTTCGTAAAGATTTAAAAAGAGAATCATTTTGTAATTAAAAAGAGAATCATTTTGTAGAGATTTAAAAAGAGAATCATTTTGTAAAGATTTAAAAACAGAATCATTTCGTAAAAATGTAAAAAGAGTATAATTTTGTAAAGAATTAAAAATACAATCATTATTTCAAAGAATTAAGAAATAAATCAACTGATTTCTTACTAAAAGAGAAATAAAATTAATGTAAAACAAGACGGTATTGGTGCTTACATTGTTCATGGATATCAAGAAGCGAATTGCTGAGAGCAGATCGTTTCAATTGAGTCTCCATATCAGTCGCTTCTGATCTCTCCGAACAGGAACCGGGACAAGGACAAACTTCCACATCTGCGACACCAGAATCACGATTTTCTGCACCACCTCTCGTTCCTCTGCTACTCTTTTGTCTCTCTAACTCGGTTTCGATTCTCAAAGTCTCCATTTCGTCCATTTCGCTTATCGATTCTTTCAAATCCTCAACAAATTTATACCGATCGGTCTCGTTACGGGCATTAAATGTCACTAATTCTTTACCATCAACTCGTTGCGTGAGTCTTATACCATAAGGATAGTCTGCAAAAAATACAAAACATACAAAACGTAAATACAAACGTACAATTTTTCAATTCACATGTTAAATTTTTGTTTATAAATTTAAATCTTGTAAAAAAAAATATAAATCTTGTAGATCACAAAAAATGCAGTTAATCATTTGTGAAATTCGTATTAACGAAAAAAAACTAAAAAATCAACGCTAAAAAATGTTCACTAAAAACATTCACAACTATTCAAAGTGTTAAACTAATGAAAGTGTTTAAAGTGTTTACTAATGAAAATTAAAATCATACATGGAAAGGGAAGTTAACATTGATAGAAATATAACGACAAATCAAAGATGTGTCAAAAATTGATGCAAATCAGTAACAAAATCTGGAAAATATTCTAAATAAAAAACCGCAACTTACGAGGAACTTCAAAAAGCGTGACAACCATGCCGCAAAGTGGAAAACTCTGTCTAAAGGTGTAAGTCGGACGGCCTTTTTTCTTGCCCAAAATTTTGGTCACGACCAGTAGGTCGTTAAACAAAAACACCTCCCGCTGATGGACACCCGATCGTTCCTTTTTATAGATATCGGGAATTTCATAAAGTCTGCAATAGCAGACTAATCTTCGATGTGGCAGAGCCATATTAGGCTTTTTACCAACGAAGCCAGCTTGTACTTTCATCACCTGAGTTACGTGATCGGAGCCCGGTTTAAATTCGTTCGCCTTAACTCTCTCGTAAACTCCAATTAATATGTCCTTATCTATATCGCCACAATCGTCAATGCCTCGGAGATTCTTGATGAAGTCCTCTATTCTCATTTTACGCTCTGGTTTCAGGTTCGGCGTATGCAGATCCGTGTTGAGCATTATGATCGCAAAAGCGAGAACAAAAATTGTATCCGCTGATCGTAACCTCGAAATTACATCGGGATTACAATGACAGTATCGCTGGCTAAACACCTCCATCAATCGCTCAATCTTCTGAGCTTCACCTGGCATTCTAAAGTAGGTTTGAAACTTTCGCAGAGCCACGTCAACTTGCATTCCGGAAAGGTCCAATTCGTGCGAGAAACACCTGCAAATTCAAAGCAAAGTCGAGATTAATTATAGGGTGAGGATCATTTAATTGTTAGCCTGCTCAGAAAATTTAACTTAATTTTAGAAAGTCAGTTTATCCTAGAAATTTAGAATTAATTCGGAAATAATTTAGGATTAATTTAGAATATAAAATAAATATAAATAAAAATAAATAAAAATAAATTTAGGAATAATATAGGATAAATTTAGGATGAATTTCACGACAGATATCGATAGAGAAAGAAATATCTGCTTTAAAAGTGCACTCACTCTAAAACAGCCATGTTGAAAGCATTCTGCAAATTGCCGAGATATTCTCCAATCATTTGTTTGGAAAGTCCCTTCCTGGTGATGAGGAATCGAGCGACTCCCTGAGGACTATTTTCTAGAAAGCCTTGTCTGATAAGGTAGGTGATGCCTCTCTCGGGTTTCTTATTAAAGAGATTGAGACCGACCCTGTACTGGCGTTTTCTATTTTGTTCAGAAACTTTGTAGCCCGTTTGAGATATCGCGTCAGCGTGATCCAGTGGGTGTTGGTATCCGGAATTCGCATGGGAGTGACCAAGCTCCTTCCCGCTATTCATCATATTATTACCCTCATTCGTATGACCACAGTCTTGATGTTCAGGTGAACTCGACTGAAAAAAGAAACAGCAAATCGTTAATACTCACAATTTTAACACAAAAGAAAAAACAATACAAAATGAAGAAAACAATTTTAATACAAAAGAAAAAACAATACAAAAGGAAAAAACAATTTTAATACAAAAGGAAAAAAACAATGCAAAAGGAAAAAACAATTTTAATACAAAAGGAAAAACAATACAAAATGAAAAAACAATTTTAATACAAAAGGAAAAAAACAGTACAAAAGGAAAAAACAATTTTAATACAAAAGAGAAAACAATACAAAATGAAAAAACAATTTTAATACAAAAGGAAAAACAATACAAAATGAAAAAACAATTTTAATACAAAAGGAAAAACAACACAAAAGGCAAAAGACAATTTCAATACAAAAGGAAAAAACCAACTTTAATAAAAAAGAAAATAACAACAAATTAATACAAAAGGAAAATAACAATTTTAATACAAAAAGAAACAATGCTTCCCTATGAGGAAGCAAAAACAACAACTTTATTACAAAAGAAAACAATACTTTTTCTATGAGGAAGCAAAACAACGATAATACAAAAGAATTTTTTAAGACCAAAAGTTCTTTCAATGCGTTGAAAAATATTTTCTAGGACTTGAAATCTGCTATTATTAAGTCGATACTTCAGAACGTAATTAAGAAAATATTGTTAGACTTTTATATTGTTATTATTGTTATATTTTTTATCTGTCTAATGACTATATTATAATTTATGCAAACACGAACAATGAACATAAACATAAAAAGTGATTAATCACTCCGAGTAAATAAAAACGCAATTTTGGTTATGCAATCGAAACTAAAAAACGTATTCACTACAAATAGGACACAAAAATAAGAATCGATTACAATAAATATTCAACTGAAAAGGTAATTAAAATAAAAATTAAGTACTGTCCAAAACAAATTGAAGTAGAAGTTTACAAAATTTATATAAAATAAAGATAATCTTGTATAAACATTATTATCTATAAAATAAAGATAATATTATATTTTTTAAATTTTAATTTTGATGTATTTTAAATGCGATAGCGAAGGAATAGATTTTAAAATTTATTTTTGATTTTGATGTATTTTATGCAACTCTTTGTATGAACTTGAGGTTCAAAATAAATAAACTAACTACTACTAAATAACACAATATCAACTTAAATTCAGCAAATACTAAAGAACCCTATTATCTGAAATTCATCGAACGAAAGAAAACGTAGTTTAAAAATCTTCCTTTTCTAAAAAAATGCAGCGAAAGAAAACGTAGTTTAGAAATCTTCCTTCTCTAAAAAAAATGTTAAAAAAATGCAACGAAAGAAAACGTAGTTTAAAAATCTTCCTTTTCTAAAATCTTTTTTTAAAAACGCAACGAAAGAAAACGTAGTTTAAAAATCTTCCTTTTCTAAAATTTTTTTTAAAAAACGCAACGAAAGAAAACGTAGTTTAAAAATTTTCCTTCTCTAAAAAACTGTTTAAAAAATGCAGCGAAAGAAAACTAAGTTTAAAAATTTTCCTTCTCTAAAAAAATTTCTTAAAAAATGCAGCTACGTGTAAAATTCGTGTTTTAAAAGCCATTTAAGATTGGAGGCGTAAAAATTGAAGTTAGAGACAGAGTGAGGTTTAATGCTGAAGTAGAAAGGAAAAAGGTGCGACTCACAATGCCTTTATGCTTCCAAATAGGCGAGCCTCTCTGTGCATCTCCTTCCGAGCTTTCGCAATTAGTGGAATCGCTTCCTGAGCTTTGTACAGAGCTGAGACTTCCATTTTCCACACTTTTACTAAGACCATTGTGCCTCGGTTCCATCGACCTCGAGCTGATGGAAGAAGTTCTCTTGGGTACCTCTGGAGGTACTTTTTTGGCGGATACTCTGTTTCTTCCCCCAGAGCTCATCTGCGACGAGTTGCTCCAATTTTGCGACAACGGAGTTTGCAGATTATGAGGCGTCGATGGCGAAGTGCAAGGCGTTCTATGAGGATCCCTAGGTGGAGTTTCTTGTCTCAATCCACACAAAGTTTCCTGCAAAGTTACAAAAGTCCGGATTAAAATCTTCATCAAGACTGAATTGGGGATTTAGTACACTCCAGATGCTCAACTTGTAAATATTTTCATCAACATAATGGCACCAAAAGGAGGTTAATGCGTAGAATCGAGTAAACAAAAATTGAGAGTTCGGATGAGGGGTATAAAAAAAGTTTAATCTAACAACAGATGGTGCTTGGTAATCTTCTTACCATCTCATTGAATTAGATGAAACAAAGTCTCGTAAAAGAAACTGTAAATGAATAAAAAAAAAAGTCCAAAATCGCACATTTTGAATACTTTCTCATTATTGATGAGAATGTAATAAATTAAAAAAATATAAAAAAATAGATAAACAAAAATAAATAGAAATAAATAAATAAAAATAAATAAATAAGAATAAATAAAAGAAAAATGAAAAAAAAATAAATAAACACAAAGAAATAATGATAAATGAAGATAAGTGATAAATCAGAAAAAACTAGAGAAAATTAGATGAGACACAATGAAAAGACTTAGTTTTCAGAGGATTAAAATTGTTTTTAAAATTGTTGAGAAGAAAATGGTCTCTAAGGATGAAAGGTTTGAAATGTGCAAGCGAAATGAGATCAAATCCATTTGTATGCTTATGTACTCGTCAGGAATGTTAAAGAGTAAGATCAATTACATTTATTATGCAGCTTTGTAGTTTAGTGTGCTAGATAAAGAAACGTATTTCGGTTTTAGAAATTTTTCTGGTCTGGTTCTTTAAAGCGATAAAATTCCAAATATTCGAAGAAACGAAAATTTAACATTCTAAATAATTGATAAATTACAAAAACCCGTCAGTGTGAAAATTAAATAAATGAAAGATTGCAGAAATAAATCATTGAAAATGGATTGAAATAATTCAATAACGAGAATAACAAATGATTTAAAACAATGCTTCCCTATGAGGAAGCAAAAAAAGAGTGAAATAATTCAAAAGCGAAAATAAATAAAATAAAAATAAGCGGAATAAACCATTAGAAAAATAATTGAAATAATTCAAAAACGACAGTAATAAATCATTAGCAAAATGATGTAAATAATCCAAAAAGAAAACAGTAATAAATCATTAGCAAAATAATTTAAGTAATTAAAAAGAAAACAGTAATAAATCGTTAGCAAAATAATTTAAATTATCCAAAAAGAAATTACAGTAATAAATCATTAGCGAAATAATTTAAGTAATTAAAAAGAAAACATTAATAAATCGTTAGCAAAATAATTTAAATTATCCAAAAAGAAATTACAGTAATAAATCATTAGCGAAATAATTTAAGTAATTAGAAAATCAGTAATAAGTCATTAGCGAAATAAGTAAAGAAGAGTAAAGTAGGAAGTAAAGAAAGTAATTAAAAAAACAGTAATAAATCATTAGCAAAATAATTTAAATGATTTAAAAAGGACAGAAACAAGTAATTGCAAAAAGAAGTGAAATAATTCAAAACCGACAGTAGCAAATCAGTACAAAAAAATGTGTTTGAATTTTTGAACGTACAAATGAACGGAATTGTAATTTTTTTCTTAAAATGCTTTGTTCAAAAATATTAATTTATATAACAAACATTAAGGTCCATTTTATTATTATTAAAAAACAGTTTTTCATTTTTTCCCCTAAATGCCAATTGTCGAAAAAGAAAACAAATGCGTTCAAATGGACGTTCAGAACTTCAGCAACATTTAAAAACATTGAACAAATGAAAAATCACGAAAGCAAATGAAATTGCAAACTTAACAGATGAAATTACAAACTTAACAAATAAAATTACAAACTTAACAAATAAAATTTCAAACTTCACAAATTAAATTGCAAACTTAACAAATAAAATTACAAACTTAACAAATAAAATTTCAAACTTCACAAATTAAATTGCAATCTTTTTACATTTAAATAACTTATTGAATAACATAACATTTGTGACACTATCTGAAGAAAAGGACCTTATACAAGCATTTGAAATTAGGTTATGTTTGCTGGCAGTTTTCACTTAATTAATGCTTCCTTTTAAGTATTTGCAGACAAAAGCAGTTTTTCCTGAATAGCTTTTTTGTAAACTATCGAGAAAAACTGTTTTTGTTTGCAAATAATTAAAAGGAAAGTATTAATTAAGTTAAAATTGTCCGCAAACATAACCTAATTTCAAATGCTTGTAAAGTCCCTTTCTTCAGATCGTGTCACATTTAAATAACATATCAAGCCCTCTTTACATTCTCGGACATACACGAAAGGTAATTTTGCACAAAATTTAATAAAAAATGCGAATCAATAGAAAATAATACCTGCGGATTATAATAGTGAATACTGGAGCCACTTTCTTGAGAGCTGGACTCCCAACATGGACTCGGTGGAGGTTGGTGTCGAGCACAAGGACTAGATGTCATAGAATTGTGATGCCGACTGCTCTGATGAACATTGTGATTAACATGTTGATGAGCATTGACCCTGTGACCTGCAATTTGCACCTCGCACCTTCCACCTTGACTTCTGGGCACTGGCGACTGACATGGCGAATTTTCAGGATGCCTCCTCTCCCTCAAGGACATACTTCTAATTGGCATGGGTCTATTTCCACCTCCCTGGGTCTGCTGAATATAAATCTGACTATGATAAGGAAGCCTCTCATGATCCTGACGCTCTGCAGCCTCCTGCAATTTTCGACTGAATCGCTTTTCCGCTTTGGCCATTGCTGTTATCGTCGCGAATTTTTTCAAAAGAGTGTATCTCCTAAATGCCCTCTGGATCGTCAGGGCTGCGTTCCTCGCCTTCACTCCACCGTATTTTCTTTCCAACATCTCGATCTGCTTTTCCAGAAGGTCCTGTGAGAGTTCGTACCTGTTTTTACAACAAAAAAAAAACCAAGCGTTAGGTCATAGTCGAAAATCGTTTCAAATTGTGAAATATTGATTTATTTTATTTAGGTAAGTTAACGGGTATAAAAACCCGTTATAATTAATATAACTATAACTTATATAATATAATTAATTTATTTTCATATTATTTGAAGTTTAGAACGATCAAATGAACGAAATTTTTTTTCGTATACATCGAAAATTTCTTAATTATCATTAAATGAAATTTTTTTTTATTTTTAAAAAATCAGATTTGCCCTAAAATATTATTTTATTATAAAAAATGAATAAATAAATCAAAAAATAAATCAAAAATGAATCAAAAAATAAATCAAAAAATAAATCAAAAAATAAACAACAAAAAATAAATAAATAAATAAAATAAACAAATAAAATCAAAAAATCAAAAAATAAATGAAAAGTATATAAAATGTTATCTAACAAACAATACGTAAATATGTATTGTATGTAATAAACAAATTCAAAATCTATCAAATTTGAATCAAAAGTTGAATGGAAATTAAAGATCGACTGAAAAACCAAATTCAAAACGAAAGTGAAATTCAAAACAGAATTCAAAATCAAAGCGAAAGTGAAATTAAAAACAGAACTAAAAATCAAAACCAAAAAATTAAAAACAGAACTACATATCAAAACCAAATTGAAATTAAAAACAGAACCGAAAATCAAAACGAGAATGAAATTAAAAACAGAATTAAAAATCGAAACAAAAATGAAATTCACAATTGAATCAAAAATCAAAACAACGCAACTAAAAATCGAGCCAAAAATCAGATTAAAAATTCCTAAACAATTTCTAACGAAAAATAACTGCAATCGAATCTTTTGAAAAATGAAATACAATCTTTTGGAGTTGGAAACAAAATAATTTAAAAATGTACAAATAACAAAAATGTATCCATTTTTCGTAAATGAAAAAAAAGTTGCGAATTTCAGCCTCGTATAAAAAATACCTGTTCATTATTTATAATGAACAGGTATATTTATAATTTTATTATTATAACAAATTCAAAATCGTTTCAAATTTGAATCAAAAGTTGAATTAAAAAATCAAAAATCGAATGAAAGAACAAAATCAAAACCAAATTGAAATTAAAAACAGAATAAAAATCAAAACCGAATTGAAATTAAAAACAGAACCAAAAATCAAATCGAAAATGAAATTAAAAACAGAACTAAAAATCAAAACCAAATTTAAATTAAAAACAGAACTAAAAATCAAAACCAAATTTGAATTAAAAACTGAATAAAAATCTAAACCTGTGGAATCAAAAATCGAAACAACGGAAGTGAAAATCGAAACAAAAATGGAATTCACAATTGAATCAAAAATCAAAACAACGGAACGACAAATCGAGCTAAAAATCAGATTAAAATTCCTAAACAATTCCTAACGAAAAATAACTGCAATCGAATCTTTTGAAAAATGAAATAAAATCTTTTGGAGTTGAAAAAAAAATAATTTAAAAATGTAGAAATAGAAAAAATGTGTTAATTCTTCGTAAACAAGAAAAATGTTGTGAATTTCAGCCTCGTATAAAAAAATACCTTTTCATTATTAATGAGAATGTAACTAATTCAAAATCGTTTCAAATTTGCGTCAAAAGTTGAATTAAAAAATCAAACATCGAATGAAGAAAAACAAATTCAAAACGAAAGTGAAATTTAAAACACAATTCAAAATCAAAGCGAAAGTGAAATTAAAAACAGAACTAAAAATCAAAATCAAAGTGAAATTAAAAACAGAACTAGAAATCAAAACCATAAATTGAAATTAAAACCAGAACCAAAAATCAAAACGAGAATGAAGTTAAAAACAGAATTAAAAATCGAAACAAAAATGGAATTCACAATTGAATCAAAAATCAAAACAACGGAACTAAAAATCAAGCCAAAAATCAGATTAAAATTCCTAAACAATTCCTAACGAAAAATAACTGCAATCAAATCTTTTGAAAAATGAAATAAAATCTTTTGGAGTTGAAAAAAAAATAATTTAAAAATGTAGAAATAGCAAAAATGTGTTCATTTTTCGTAAACAAGAAAAAAGTTGCAAATTTCAGCCTCGTATAAAAAAAAAATACTTGTTCATTATTAAGGAGAATGTAACAAATTCAAAATCGTTTCAAATTTGCATCAAAAGTTGAATTAAAAAATCAAAGATCGAGTGAAAAAACAAATTCAAAACGAAAGTGAAATTCAAAACAGAATTCAAAATCAAAGCGAAAGTAAAATTAAAAACGGAACTAAAAAAGACAAAACCAAATTTAAATTAAAAACAGAACTAAAAATCAAAACCAATAATTAAAAACTGAATAAAAATCGAAGCCTGTGGAATGAAAAACTGAATCAAAAATCGAAACAACAGAACTGAAAATCGAGCCAAGAAACAAAATAGAAATTGCATTAAAATTGCCGACGAAAAATAACTGCAGTCGAATCTTTTGAAAAATGATAATAAATTTTACAAAATAGAGTTGGAAGAGTGAAGGTGGAGAAAAAAACAAGGGTCAATATCCCAGGTTGTGTGGGAACTGGAGATATTGATATCTGAAGAGGGTGATATTCATGATATTAGCAAGGCGGTCAATTTAATAATAAATGGTCAGGGGCTCCTATTTCGGCGGATGAATTGCTGACGTCAACGGCTACGTGGTTTGGCCCTTTCGTTGTGCAAATGAGCTCCGAGGGGACATTCGAGGACGAACAATGCATTCTACTTTCGAGCTGATTCTCTCAACTTATACAGGACTTAACTCTAGACTCTTGCTTTGCATAAACTCCTATTATACTCAATGGACTCAAGATTGAATTTCCTTTCAAACTTTTTCTACTCAAAAAAGTCAAAACAATTTAAATTCTTTTCAACAGTCTCGTCCCGCTTTTATTTTCCATCTCGTAATTCAATTTTAACTGTCCGAAGAACATAACTCTTAAAATGTCACCATGTATTACAATTTTTGGCAATTTTTAACAATCATTTTTGGCAATCATTTTTTAAAATAATTTTTGACAGTTTTTGGTCATTTTTGACATCACTTTTCTTTTTATCGTTTCAAATTGATTGATAAAAATGGCAATTGAAATCTGGTTCAAGTCCGCAACGTTTTGTCAACGATTAAAAAAAAATTAGTATGTCACCAAGCGGAATGTTATAAAAATTATAAAATTATATATTATAAAATTATTGCCTACAATATTTTTTAACAAAATTTGTTAAATAAAATACTTTTCAAGAAATCTTTTGAGATAGAAATTAGAAAGAAAAAATAAATAGAAAATATTTAAATATTTTCTAAATATTTCAGTATTTTCTAAATATTTTCTAAATATTTAAATATTTTCTAAATATTTAACTAAATATTTTTAGTTTAAATCGTTGATCAAAAACGTTGTGGACTTGAACTTGGTCAATTGAAGCATTCTTGAAGGAATAAAGGTACCAAAAATTTGCAGAAATAAAAATCCCGATTAGATTAGATTTATGGAAATACTGACGACACAAGAATTAAATTTGTATAGTAAAAGTAGCAATCGAATGTTAAAAAAATGGCAGCCTGGTATTAGAATAGAATCAGGACTGAAGGCCAAGTGACATAATAATAATGTTCTCAAGATAAAAATAATTATCACATAACAAAAGAACTATCCTAATGACAATAACGAGTGACTTGGTAACAATAATGAGAATTCATTTGCAGCCTTGAGAGGAATGGAGAATTTTTTCTCACGTTTTAGTCAAATTATAAGCCAAAGGAAAGTCAGTAAAGTATTATTTAAGCATAAATTCTTTTCTTCTAAACAAAAAATCATTTTCAAAAAGTTACTTTGCAAATACTCGTTTAATTTATTATTTTATTTAAATTGTTTAATTATAAAGTAACTTGCGATCCAAATTTATAATACAAATATTATTTAGAAAGTAACTTTTAATTTCAATTTATAATATATTATTTATAAATCAACTTGCAATCCAAATTCCATTTTTATTTTCTTAATGACAGAGAAATAAATTTATAAAGTATTATTTATAAAAACAACTTGTAAACAAAATTTATAATAAACTATAATATTATAATTATAATAATAATTGATCAAACACATACAAACATAACAAAACCATAAATAATAATTGGAATCAAAATAGGGTGAACAAAAATAAGATATATTCTTGTTGGAAAGTATACTATCGATTGAAAGTACAAACATTAAAAGTAATTGTGAGTTTCATTGTAACTTTTTCTTCTAGAAACTTAATTATTGCGATTTAGTTTATAAATGAGAGATCGCGTGTTGCAATATAACTCCAACATCTGACGCTTTGATATATTCTCTTCTTTACCTTTGAGACAAATGAAGAGCCAACTGTTGTAAAGTTTCGCAATAAAAATTTTCATATTCAAGATTCGCACAACCCTTGCAAATTCTTGGAGACGACGTTATAAAAAACTTCATTTTATGAGGCAAAAAATCCAATTCGAATAACTCCAAATAAATTTGATTATCGAATCTCTGCAGTGCAGATTTAAATTTTAATTAAGAAAACAAAATTTTCAGTAAGAAACACAATTTGAGTTAGAAAAACCACAATTTTACTTAGAAATACAATTTGGGTTAAAAAAAAATCACAATTTTAGTCAGAAAAACCAAAATTTTAGTTACAAGAACCACAACATTAGTTAGAAAAGCTAAAATTTTACTTAGAAACATAATTTGAGTTAGAAAAATCAAAATTTTAGTCAAAAGAATCACAATTTTAGTTTGAAACACAATTTGAGTTAAAAAAACCACAATTTGAATTAAAGAAACCACTATGTTAGTCAAAAAACCACAATTTTACTTAGAAACACAATTTGAGTTAGAACAACAGCAATTTTAGTTAGAAACACAATTTTAGTTGGAAGAACCCCAATTTTAGTTAGAAGAACCACAATTGAGTTACAAGAACCACAATTGAGTTACAAGAACCACAACATTAGTTAGCAAAGCTAAAATTTTACTTAAAAACATAATTTGAGTTAGAAAAATCAAAATTTTAGTCAAAAGAACCATAATTTTAGTTAGAAACACAATTTGAGTTAAAAAAAATCACAATTTGAGTTAGAGAAACCACAATTTTAGTTAGAAGAACCCCAATTTTAGTTAGAAGAACCCCAATTTTAGTTAGAAGAACCACAATTGAGTTTCAAGAACTACAACATTAGTTAGAAAAGCTAAACTTTTACTTAGTAACATAATTTGAGTTAGAAAAATCAAAATTTTACTCAAAAGAACCAAAATTTTAGTTAGAAACACAATTTGAGTTTTAAAAAAACCACAATTTTATTTCGAAAAACAATTCGATTAAAAAAGAAACAACAATTTGAGTCAGAGAAACCACAATTTTAGTCTAAAAACCACAATTTTATTTAGAAAAACAATTTGAGTTAAAAAAAAACCACAATTTCAGTTATAGAATAACAGCAATTTTAGTAAGAATAGATAGAATTTTTAATTAGAACCATAATTTTAGTTGTCAGAACCCCAATTTTAGTTAGAAGAACCACAATTTTAGTTAGAGGAACCACAATTTTAGTTAGAAACACAATCTAAGTTGGAAAAACCACAATTTTAATTAGAATAGCTACAATTTTAGTGGAAACCACAATTTTAGTTAGAATAGTTACAATTTTAGTGGTAACCACAATTTTAGTTTGAAGAACTTCGCAATCGTAGTTACAAGAACCACATTTTTAGTTACAAGAAAAACAACATTAGTTAGAAAAAATAAAATTTTAATTAGAAACACAATTTGAGTAAGAACCACAATTTTAGTTGAATTCACAATTTTGGTTACACTGAAAAAAATGGTGTTATTATATTGAACATATCAGTATGGCTGACAGTTTTTTTAAAATTGAGAATACTGGATGCGTGAATCTCCCATACTGCACAAATACTGTATTGCTGTGTCAATATCAGCAATACATTGTGGTCGATTCTCCTATAATTATCATAGTACCAAGCACATATTTTTTTCAGTGTAGAATAACATCAATTTAAGTTAGAAGAACCGCAATTTTAATTAAAAGAACTTTAGTTAGAAACTTTCTAACTTTAGTTAGAAAAAATAGAATTCTAGTTAGAATCACAATTTTAGTTATAACCACAATCTTAGTTCAAGGGACCACAACTTAGTTAGAAGAAATACAACTTTAGTTATAAAAACCACAATTCTGCCGTACGAAATAAAAACTTAGGTAAGTAACAATACCAGCATTGTTGTTTACATAAGTTTTTATTTCGTACGGCAGAATTTTAGTTAGAAACATATTTTGAATTATAAAATCACAATTTTAGGTAGAACCACAATTTTAGTTGGAGAAACCACAATTTAAGTTGGAAAAACCACAATTTTAGTTAGAAACACATTTAGAGTTACAAAATCACTGCTTTAGGTAATATCACAATTTTGGTTAGAGGAACCATCAATTTTAGTAAAAAGAACCACAATTTCAGCTATAAAAACCACATTTTTAGTTAGAAAAGCCAAAATTGAATTACATGCAGAAAATTGTGGCTAATTCAAATTTGTGTTTCAACTCTATTTTTTGCGGTTTTCCAGAATCATTGCCAGTTTATTTAACAATTTTTGTTTGGAATAAAATAAAGACATCGTTGGAATAACTGCAAAATTAATAACTTTTACTTGAATTGTGTTGACACGAACACGAGTACTGTAGACTAATAATGAAAAATAATAATGAAAATAATCTTTTCTCAGGTACAAATTTATTGCTACTGATAAGTAAAACATATAGAAGATTAATAAAAAGATTCTAATAAATAATAATTAAAATAAATTTAGGTGTACATAAAGAATAGAATGATAAATTTACGCATTAAAAAACTTTCTCCCTAAATCTGAAAGAGTGCGGATTCGTCTACCCTTTGAAATAGTAAGAAATTTGACTATTAATTAGTAGAAAACTACTAAGGGGCCATACTTAAATTACGTAACGCTTAATGGGGGAGGGGGGGGGGTCAGGCTTTTTGTTACATTCAGCAAAAAAATGGCGCTAATACATTAAATATTTTGTTACATGGGGGAGGGAGGGTTTGAAATTTCTAAAAAAAAGCGTTACGTAATTTAAGTATGGCCCCTAATTTGTAGTAGAAAATTACTAATTTTAAATAGGAAGTAAAATAATTTACTATTTCAAATTAGTAAATGTCTACTACCAATTAGTAGTTTTCTACTAATTAATATTCAAATTTCTTACTATTTCAAAGGGTAAACGAATCCGCACTCTTTAAGAGTAAAAAAACTACTAATTCAGATTTATAGTTGGAAAATAAGGACCTTCTGCACAAGTGCTTTTAGAGTAAATATTTAAGTTTCACGAGTTCCGAGTGCGTATATTTCAAGTTTCAAGTGATTAAAGTCGCAGTTGTTGTGATATAAGCTCTAGGGACTAGTGGATTATTTTAATGGGAAGAACTTACCCATTTCGTATGGATCCTTTCTTGTGACAAGCTTGCTGGAAGCCAGACTGTGGTTGTCCCCCGTAACCCTGGACTATTGCTCCATAACTTTGGGGTTGGCCATAGCCCGTGTGTGGATACACCTGCACGGTGGATGGAGGATAAGGGCCTAGAGTATAATTTTGTCCTTGCATATACGACTGGCCTGTTATATAGGATGTAGAGAGGGCTGTTTGATTTCCGGAGGAATATACATTGTGCACATTTCCGCTGTGAGCCTGATTAAGGCTCGTATTGTGCGACTGCCTCTCCATCTTTTGTGGGAAACTGCAACAGAAAAAACAGCGTCTTAAGAAAACTATCCTATTTTTTTATTTCCTATTCACAAAAACGTGAATTTCGAATTTTCTTACAAACGTTTCTCCACGTTTTTCGTCACAGTTTCCTTGATACCAAAAAATATCAAATTGATCACAAAAAGTATTAAATTGATCAAAAAAGTATTAAATTGATCACAAAAAGTATCAAATTGATCAAAAAAGTATTAAATTAATCACAAAAAGTATCAAATTGACCACATCTTCACTCAGAAAAAAGATTCTTTTGATTTAAAGAAATACCTTTCTTTGGCTTCTCTGATTTGGCTCAAAGAAATATTTTTTTTAAATCAAAGAAGGATTGAAAAGATTTCTTTGATTCAAACAAAATTTCTTTGATTCAAAGAAATTTTCTTTCATTTAAAG
>WNHD01003211.1:0-16873 GCA_011057455.1 Ganaspis sp. Gsp50
TTAAATTTTAAATTATTTTTATAATTACATTTAAATAAATTATACTTTTTGAATTATTAAAAAATGTTAAAGGTTGATTTTTGTAAAAAATCCATCTACCTATAAGGAAGAAAAATTTTCATGAAATGAATAATTTTCTACTTGTTTTATTTGTTTTATTTGTCTTTTAAGTGAGATTTGTACTTTTTAGTCTTGCTGTTAATGTTTATTTTTTTGTGTAAATGAAGCATTTAAATTTTACAAAAAATTTTGAATTACTGGTGGCACGAACTTATCTTTTGATTTATTTTCTACATTCTTAGACGCCTATTATGTGTCGCAATTTTGTAGAATAAAAGACATCTTGTATACCTACGCTGAACCTACACTTGTAGTGTTCTATCGCAAATAATGTTCTTACGTGCTATAAAAGCAAATTTAATCATTTACTCATTTTTATCTATTAATTTAAAACTGATTTAGTTATTCGCGTATTTTGATACGATACATTTTTTACACGATAAAGTTTGATTGATCAATTTTTTTATTCGTTTTTTTTTTATTTATTTCGTCTTGGATTTTTTTCAAATTGTTTATGTAAGGTTGATATGTAAAACGGAGATTGAAAATCTAAAGAGGAATAGTAAGAAATGATTATTATGTGTAATGTTCTTTTTTAATAAGATATATAAAATCTGTATTATATTTTATATTTATAATCTTATATTTTACTATGCTTTTTGTAAGACTAGAAATTATTTCAAAGAATTGTATTAAAATATTTCTTTATTCAAAATGTTCACTAAAAAGGTTTATATTTTTAGTTTTCCAATGTTTTTGTTTATATTTTTTGAAACAAGACAAATTCTTGTGATATAACTGGGTTGATACGTTTCTGGCACAGCACCATTTTCTGTTTTAAAAACGCAGTTCTAAATATAAAATAATATTCTAGTAGTAGTCGTTTCGTAATTTGCATCGTTTGTAGTACTACGCGAAGCTGTAATTATTGTCATTGATTGTTTCTTTTACGGTTTACCAAAAAAAAAACAAAGCCTTTTGCTCCACTTGTAGTGTGAATCTCATTAACATTCTTGACGTTTTTGTCTAGTTCATTTTCTTCAATATTTATGTAACTGTTTTAAGAAAGTTGTTTTCTCCTTTTTATGTAAAAGTTATTTTGATGTATCGTAATAATTGTATTAATAGAGAAAATCTGTTTCAATACAATTGTTTTAATTCTAATAATAGTGTTCATCTTATTTTAAAAAATATCCACGATTCAAGATGATAAATTTGACATTCGGATATTTTATTCCGTTCTTCAACTCTAAAATTTTATCTTTTAGAATCATCCACCGTGTAAGATTGTTTTAAGTCAAAGTAAAGATGCAATTTTTTCTGCTTAAAACGCATTTTTGAAATAAATTCTGCAAAATTTATGACAGGTTGATGTAAGTGCATCGCAGTAAAAAAAACCACAAAAAATTAAATATGAATTTTTATATATGAACTTTTATATACGATTTTTTAAATATGAATTTTTAAACATTAGTTTCTTGAATGTATTAAAAACTAAAGGATAAATGAATCACTGAAAGTAATGAAAACAGATAGTTATTAATATTCAAATAGTTTAAAATAGTGTTGTAAATAAGCACAAAAAAACTATGATTTACGTGTCGTTCGTGGAATGAGAATTAGTTATTATTGTTGTTATAAATTTGATTTTAAAAATGCATGATTCGTCATTGAGGTTTTTTAATAAGTGGTTACGAATTGTCGTAATTCGTGGATACCCTGAACATGTGAGTTACAAAATAATTAAAAATTTTAATATATTTTAATTTATTTAACAAAAAAAATTTTTTTTTAATAAATTAAAATTTACTTTATATAATATAAAATTAAAATTTTTAAATTGAAATAATTTAAATTTTATAATACATTAAAATAAATTTTAAAAAAATTTATTTTTTCAAAGATTTCAGATTTTGTTGGTCTATTTAATATAATCTACATTTTTTGTTTTTTGTTTCAGGATTCACTGGTCAGTAAAATCAATACCCAGTATCAAACTCATGGCAATAATATTCTCCTCGTAAAATCGGGTCCCAGTTTTTTCAGTAAAATTTGCAATCACATAGCTCATATCTATAACTTTAAGAAGTATGATTATCCTACAGTGACAGAAGTCGTAAGTAATTTTATGTAATAAATTGTATCATTTTTGAGAAATTTTGATTTTAATCAATTAATCTTTCTAAGCTTTTAAAATTAATATGTACATATAAAATAAAGATTTAAAGTAAAGATTAAAAATAAAGATTAAAAGTAAAGATTATTTGATTTTAAAAACTAGATTCGATTTATTCAATTCATTCAATTTTAATTGATTTTAACAATTTTTGTTGATTGTAGCAATTTTTGTTGATTGTAACAATTTTTGTTGGTTGTAGCAATTTTTGTTGATTATAACAATTTTTGTTGATTGTAACAATTTTTGTTGATTATAACAATTTTTGTTGATTGTAACAATTTTTGTTGATTGTATCAATTTTTGTTGATTTTAACAAATTTTGTTGTTTCTAACACATTTTGTTCTTAACACCGTTTGTTCATTTAAACAATTTTGATTTTTTTAATTTGTTAGTTTTTATTAAATTTTTTGTTGATTTTAGTAATTTCAATTGATGCAGAATAATAAATGAGAATAATTTTCTGAATTGTTTTAGGTTTTAAACGACGAAAGATTAATGGAAGCGATAAATTTGACAGCGCTTGAGAATGTTGTCCATGGTGATGGAACTGAAGAAGAGGAAATTGCAAAAGCCCAGAAAAGGGCCGAGACAATCTTATTAAAAATGCAAAGTTGTATTAGCGATAGAATTTTAAGAATAGTCGCATGGATTTTATACAAAGTACTTCCACGTTTTATACAGTCGGCAGTTGTTCAACCTTCACAAATCGAAATGCTCCAGCGAGCAAATGATACCGGATTACCGCTGATTTTCATTCCTTTACACAGAAGTCACCTCGACTATATTATGACTACTTTTATATTCCTCAGTCACAATATTAAGTCACCCCTAGTAGCTGCTGGCGACAATCTCCGGATTCCTTTCTTTGGGTAAATTATCTTACTAAAGAATATTATGTTTAACAGCCTTTTAATAGCTCAAAATCTTTCTTTCATTGCAATTTATTCATTTATTGTAGTTGATTTACTTTTAGATTCAAATATTAAATTTAATATATTTTTTTATTTTAGTTTTTCATTTTATTTGTTCATTTTATTTGTTCATTTTATTTGTTTATTTTATTTGTTCATTATATTTTTTCATTGTATTTTATTTCATTATATTGTTTCAGTTTATTTTTCATTATATTTTTTTATTTTATTTTATTTCATTATATTGTTTCATTTTATTTTTCATTATATTTTACGTAATTATTTGAAATATGGAAAATGATTTGTTTTAGGTGGCTTTTGAGTGGTTTGGGAGCTTTTTTCATAAAGAGGCGAATCGATCCCGTTCAGGGTAGAAAAGACAAACTTTATAGGGCTACTTTGCACACCTATATAATGGAATGTCTTAGAGCAGGACACAACATTGAATTCTTTGTTGAAGGCGGAAGAACAAGAACTGGAAAACCCTGCATGCCAAAGGGAGGAGTTCTTAGTGTAATTATCGACGCATATTTGGATGGTACGATAGAAGACGCATTGCTGGTTCCAATGTCCATAAATTACGAACGTTTGGTCGATGGAAATTTTGTTAGAGAGCAGCTTGGACAACCCAAAAAAATGGAATCATTTGGATCCACTATTCGAGCAATGTGGGCCACTTTGATGGGAAATTACGGCATTGTTAAAATGGACATTTGTCAACCTTTCTCCTTGAGGGTACAATAAGAAATTTACATTTTTTGAATTTTTGAAAATTTGGTCAAATAACGTTATATTAAATTTATGTTAATTGATTTTCAATTGATATTAATTTATATTAATTGACTTTCAATTGATATAATGAAATTGATATAATTAATATTGAATGTTAATCCATTTTCAATTGATATTAATTTATTTTCAATTGATATTAATTGTAAAATTGTATTATGTAACAGGAGATGCTCAAGTTCTTCCAAGCTCAACAGGCGAGATTGAATCCAAATAGTAATGGCATTCAGCAAAAATGTTTGAAGTACTCAATGTCAAGTTCTTCTCTTTTTGGCACCGACGTTGTTGTAGAAGATCGTCAATTAGTTGAAAGCATAGCTCGCCATATTGTTTACGGTAATTTATTTATCTTCAATTTTTCACCTTTTGTACCCTAGAGTTTTTTCTTTGTTTCTAATTTTAGCTGTAGAGTTTTTTAGTTGTTGGGTTTTTTAATTTTCTGTTTTTGTACATACGAGTTTCACTCTACTTCTTTTAATGACCTTAAAGTACTATCTGCACGAAATTAAAATAAATATTGGAATATTTGTCAACAAAATATGTTTCTTGCTTTTTTAAATTCTATGATTCTGTATTTAAGTTTTGCGAGTACAAAAAAAAATCGGATTCGAGTGTAAGAAAATTTGAATCTGTATAATAAGATTTAGATGGTTTTAAAAATATTTTGGAGTCATAAAGTTCTGTTTGCTTTTTTAGATGGAGCTAAATCAACGCCTATCATGTCTACAAACATAGTCGCTTTTCTACTTCTTTACAAATTCAGAGAAGGATGCACGTTGGATTCTTTAGTAGAGGCTCTTGATTCAATGAGACAAGAATTGGAATGGGCCAAAAGAGACGTTGCTTTTTGTGGTGAAAGCATTGACGTTATTAATCACGCTGTAAGTTTTATTAATTTCTTTTAATTTTTCCTGGTTTTATTTATTTTATTTACTAATTTCTTCATGTAGTTATTTATTCTTTATTTTATTCTTTATTTTTTAATGTAGCTATTTATTATTTTATTCATTATTTACTTTGTTTCCTATTTACTTTATTAATGTAGATATTCATTACGATTTTATTTATCGTTTTCCGTAATTTTACTTTTCAGTTAAAAATATTGGGACCTGGTTTGGTGAAGCAGCAACGACAGGAAATTACCGAAGCGGTGAATGGTCACGCCGTCAAATCAACTTTTACAACCATGATACAGCCTGTCTCTATGCTTCCAAATGTCATCGAACTGTCATATTATGGAAATACCATGGTTCTACATTATATTCTTGAAAGTGTCGTTGGTGAGAATTAAAATTTTGTGCTTTTAATTTTGTGCTTTTAATTTTGTGCTTTTAATTTTGTGCTTTCAATTTTGTGCTTTTAATTTTGTACTCTTAATTTTGTGCTTTTAATTTTTATGCCAGAATATTTCTAATAATTAAATTGCGATCAGTAAGAAACAAAGAACAGTGAAACACGATAAATGTTTGTCTCCCCATAGCGAACAATTTTAAAAGTTACGTTGATTAATTAAAATTAATTTGTCAATTTTGAAGTTATTGTTTATTTATTCATTTATTAATCAGAGAATAATTCTTTCCAGTAACGGCAATGTATGCAGTCCTGAAATCCCAAATAAATGATCCAAAGGCCATTATGGAGAATAAAATAAGTATATTCCAAGACACTTTGGTGGAGAAAGCAGTAGAAATCTGTGATATTCTTAAGTACGAATTTATTTTCTGTAAGCCTTGCCAGGATTTGGAGCATGTGATAATCGATCAGCTTCGAAATCTCTGCACCTCTGACATCATTTCACTACAAGAAGAATCCTTTTTACAAGAGGAAATTTGGAGCAGAAGATATGCCAAAACTTTTGAAGATAGCTCAGACGAAGAATACTCTAATAATTACCGCACTAAAAAAATTCAGTACAAAGTTAGTGTTGATTTTTTATTTTTTTTGAAAGAGTTTTATTATTTCAATTATTGGTTTATTTCAATTATTGTTGTTTTATTATTTCAATTATTGGTTTATTTCAATTATTATTGTTTTATTATTTCAATTATCGGTTTATTTCAGTTATTATTGTTTTATTATTTCAGTTATTGTTTTATTTCAATTATTGTTGCTTTATTATTTCAATTATTATTTTATTATTCCAATTATTATTTTATTATTTAAGATTTTCACAAAAGAATTATTTCTATTGTAATTATTCTTTTGTGCGCATTATTAGAAGTTAACTTTTACTTTGCAAATTGTGTAAGAATATTCTTTAATCTTGCAGCTTAGTCTTATTCCGGAACATTCGAAACGTATGGAGTTTCTCCACACAATACTGAGACCTTTAATAGATACCTACACGTTTAGTGCATTTTGTTTAAAAAAATTGGTGAGTCGGTCATTGTCCGAGAAACAGTTAGTCCAGGAAGTTCTAGATGAAATCAAAGCAAATATTGACGAAGGCACAATTAATTATGGTAATTTTAATTAATATCTATCAATCAATCAATCAGAATGTTAAATTCAATATCTAGTTCTTTTAAGTTAACTTTCCATTCATTATTAAATTAATTTTATTCAATATATTTTGTCTACTTTATTTTTAATAGTTCTACTTTGCATTTTATTCCTTTTTTCATTTTTAAATATCAAGATATTTTTTTATTTTTATCAAGTTTATCAATTGACATTTTTCACAAATTTCAGGCGAGAGTTTGTGCGTCGATCCAATCAAGAATTCCCTGAAACTCTTCGAAAAGTGGAATGTTCTTGAGTGCCACACAGAAGACAAGACCAAGATTTTTTACTTGAAAGATGAATACGACGATGACGTTGCTACAAGCAGAATATTTGAAAAAGTGTCAGCTTACAAATGGACACGAAATGTCGAATAAGAAATGGAAACTCTTATTTTAAAGAATTTCCGCCCGTCGGTGATCCATTCACAGCAATTAAATAAGATTACACTGAAAGGAGCACACAATTCGCGGATTTGAGTCAAATTGCACTCAAAACCGATTAGACTGTTTTTTTAGTACGAATTAGAGAAAAATCAGTTTCTCAGGCAAAGACTTATAAATATAGTTTTTATATTCGACATAAAGAATTTAAGTGTATTATAGAGCTTGAGCCTCTTTTTCTACGAGCGAATGGAAATGACAGTGGTTTTTTTTTTCGTTGCGTAATTATATTGATGCAAATGTGACTATTTTAGTGCAAGAATATAAATAGATATTTTGTTGTAGACGGGAAAGTCTCGAAACCGTCGTAATAAGAATTCTATTTTTGAAAAACGACAGTTTCAAGAAAAGAACTTAAGTTAAAATAGTTAAATTGGATTTGAAGTTTTATAAAATAAAAGAATGATTAGAAATGAATGAGTTTAGAGTTTTTGTCAGTATACAATTGTTGCGGGAATTGGATAAGTTTTTCTCAATCCCATGCATTTTTCTCTGTCAATAAGAAGAGCGTCGACTTTGGCTTTCAAGTCATCTTCTAAATTGTTTCGCGTTATTAAAAGTTGTCGATGCTGAACTTCATTTTGTTCTAGTTTCATTTGCATTTCGGTTACCAGAGCGACGATAGTCTCGACTTCTTCGATCAATCTGCGGAATTGAATTCAAAATTGAGAATTACATTATTAGTAAACATTATTACATTTTTTCAAAAAGTACCGTAAATAGGCATTGTCTCCACAAAATTCAGTTTGCGGTCGATGCGTTCTTGCTTCTAATCTTGTTTGTGCGAGTTTTAAAGCTGCATTCTTGTCTGTGATTGCCTTTTTTATTCGTTCCATATCTTTCTCGATGTTGAGCACTTCTTCTTGAATCTAACAATTAAATTAAATTGAAAATCGTTAAAAAAGAGATAAAAGAGATAAAATCCTTAAAAAAGTTTTGTAAAATCTATTGTAATTTTTATTGTAGTTATTTACTTTGCTCAGGTGAATTTGTGTTTTGCTTTTCGCGTTGATCATTTCTGTTATTCTGGCAGTAAAAGCCTTGTTAGAATTTTCCCAAGCATCTTTAACTTCTTGGGAAACTGTGGTTATTACTGCTTCGATTTTTTTTCTTAATTGACAAGATCTTGATCTTTCTGTCTGAGATTTCTTTAACAAATCTTCTGTATATTTCGCCCAAGCATCAAGATCCACTAGACTGAAGAGTTTAAATTAATAGATTTATTATCATATCCTTTTTTACTTTTTTATATACTTTTTTTAGTTTCTTTATATACTAGCAAATAATTCTTTTCTTTATATACTTTACAGTTATTTATATACTTTTTTAGGTTTTTTCTTATACTTGTTTAGTTTTTTTCTTACACTTTTTTTTAGTTTTTATTGTACTGGTTAACTTACTTTCTCTTGAATTTTTCAATGTCTTCAAAATACTGGAGTCCTTTGCTAAAACTGTTCATTTCGTGGCACATTTTGTCGATTCCCAAAGCCGATTCTTTATTTTTCGTGTCTATTTGAAGTTGATTTCGACAGACTCTTACATTTCTGAGCTAAACGTGTTCATTTAAATAAATAAAATATCGATGTTTAAGATAAATATTCATAAATTTTAGTATTTAGAAACATTTTTAACGAGACTTAATTTTTAAATTACTTGATTTTGGCATTTTTCTGTGAATTCTTCCAGTTTTTGTTTACAATTCCAAATAGTTCGGATTTCTTTCATCAGAGCATGTTCCGCGTCATCGTTAACTAATTCCGTTCCTTTTTAATTGGAATATGAAAAATATGATTTGAACTCTTTTTGAAATCTTAATTAAAATTGCAATCGATAAAAAAATAATAAATAATAAAATTGAAATTTTAATTGGCATAAAAGTCAAGATTTTGAAATCTGAAAGAATTATCTTTTAAAAGTGTTACATTATTTTTTTATTCAAAAGTTTAATATTATTTTTCGTTTTTTCTTCACTTTCATTAACTCGGTTTGTTATATTAATTTACAAGTAATTACAATTACCGATAAAGATAAAAAAATGGGGATTTTTTATTAAAAAAATATTGTCTTTTATAAGAAAAATATTGTCTTTTATAAAAAACTATTGTCTTTTATAAGAAAAATGTTCTCTTTTATAAAAAAAACTATTGTTTCTTATAAAAAAAATATTGTTTTTTGAATTCGCAAACCTTTTCTGGATTCTCTTTGACAAAAACATTCTCGGTTGATTTGTAAAGGTTTTTCAAAGTCTAGAATTGTTTTTTCTAAATTCCGAAAACATTGGTGCATTTTTTTATCTTCATTTAAAAGACGATCCAGTTCGGAGACAATTTCCTTTTTCCAAAATCCAATTTCTGTGATTCTTTCTCCAAGTTTTCGACCTGCTTCTCTTTGCCCTTCTTGAACTTTTTCTTTCGATTCGCTATTTATTTTATAAAATATAATTTATTCTTTATTTACAGTGTAATTATTGTAATTTTTGATTTATTATTTCGCTGACATTTTTACATAAAAATGAAAATCATTTAAAAGTAAATTTACCGTATTATGCATTCATTATCTATTCTCAATTGTAAAGAATTTTGTGCGATTAAATTAGCCTTGTTAATTAACTGAATTTGATTCTGAATCCATTCAGAAGGAGTGAATTTTGTATTTGAAGCATTTTTGGCAGAATTTCCAATTAAAGTCCATGGTTGAATTTCCTGATTTCATTTTGTGAAATAAATAATTTTACTTGTAAGTGACACGTATTATTTTATTTTTAGTGAAATTAATTATTTTTAAGTGAAATGAATTATTTTAATGTTTAGTTGTTTTTTAAATGTTTACAATATTTTTTTAATGTTTTATAATTCAGTTATAAAATATTGTTATCCTATTTTTTTTAAGTTAAATAAATAAACTAAAATATAATAAAGTGTAAATTATACAGTTGTTGATAGAATATAAATAATTCAATAGAGTAATTAAATTTGTAAGATATTTACTGTATACCGTTTTATTTTCTTTTTTTACAACTTTATTGAAATCCATTTTCATAAAAAGAGAAGAATTCAGAATTTGTACTTTACTTGAAAAATAAAAAAATAATAGTTTTAAAAATACGCTTCAAAATTTTATCACTTAGCAATTTGAAGTTACTTGTCAATTGTACATCAATGTTTTGTTTTTTACTGAGAGAAATATTCACACGAATTCAAAAAGTTAAGAAAATTAAAATAACTTTTGTTTAAAACAAAGGTAATTCAAATTGAAACGTGATTTCGCGCCTTCCGGTCCTTGCAATTGAAACAATTTCAACTTGATAATTATTTCATCTTACTATTTAAAACGTTGAAAAGAAAATCAGATAGTAGAATTTTATTTTTATATTAGATGAGCAATATAATTACGTTTTTCAACTAATTACACTGTTGTATTGTATTTTTTATGATAACTTAATGACCGGAAGTGAAGGTCTGTCACGTGTTCCATCGTTCCTAGTCACATGTCATGTGACAAGGAACAGTCCGAAGGCGCTGTCTCGAGTGAATTCGAGTGCCTTCTGCTTTAATTAAGTTGTTAAAAAAAATATTACAAACATAGTGATTGTCAAGAGAAAACATGGTTTTCGGATACAAATCTTTTTGGACATTCGGGCTCCTAATTGGGTGTCAAATTTTAAGCAGCAGTGCAACAGATTCGGTGCCCATTTTATTATGGGATGATCATGGAAAAACTTCATCGTTTACACCTTTTAATCCTCTTCATACCACTGACCAATTAGAGTTTATGGAAATTATGAACAAAAAATTGGAAAATTTATCTCCACCTTTATTAATTTTTATTAAGGACAGCTTTTGCAGTGAGGATTTTAGACAGAACAAAGAGGTCAGTGTCAATCTCACTCTGTCACAACTCGTGACCACGGGCTAATATTTTCATTATGACGATTAAATCAATATTTTGTAAATATACTAAATATATAATATATAATACACTAAATCATTTGCTTCATTATATATTTTTGAATCTAGTTTCTTAGATTTACTAAAATAAGAACTTTTTACTAAAACTTAACGTTATATTTTACACTCGACTTTTTTGTAAGAATTTAGTATTTGCGTGCATGTCTCAAATGTTATTACTAATTTGATGGATATTATTTTAATTTTGCAGGCTTCTATGATTTTAAGAAATGGGAGTTTTTTGTATCGAAGTGCTGTTAAGAAACCTTTGTCATTTCTTGAGAATTTGCCTTCATACGAGCAATTAAAGAAAGAAGAATTGGAGTCAATTGGAGAAAATCAGTTGGCAATAATCCAAGTCAAAAACGTGGATGAAGCTTTAAAAAAGTATAAAGATGTTCGTGAAACAAGTCCAAATTTAGTTACAATTTTAACAGGAAATTATTGTACCTATAATCAAGAACGAGTGAGAAGAGCAGCACAAGTGGAAGTAGAGGCTTCAAACGAAACTGTCTTGTTTTTTAATGATACTAAAGGAGGAAGTTCTGTTCTTTTCTACTCTAGTCAATTTCCAACAATTAAGGTTAGATTTTCATTTACTTCGTTGATAATATTTATTTGATCATATTTATTCAAAATGTATGTTTATTCACAAGCATTTGATGACAACAAATATTTCAAAGCAAAGAGTAAAAAGTAAAATTATAAAATCAAATCTTAAATAGACTTGATTAAAGTAAATTTTACATTATTAACCATTTTTTTCACATTCTTAACCATTCTTTTCACATTATTGACTAAATTTTAATTTTCCTTTTTAGAAAAATGATAGTTCTGAACAAATGACTTCTTTATCAACTGCATCAACTGTTAAACGTGACAACAGTTCAATCATAGTGCTCCTCACATTTTCAACATCATCTACTCCGAAAATAGTGACATCATTCAATTTTTCACTTTCTGGAGGCTATTATACATTGAAGAGCGTTTTATACTCTGATTCTAATCTAACCAACGAACCACTGTTCTTTAAAAACCAAATATATTTGCCACAAGATTTCTCCTATCATTGTGGGCATGATGTTATTTTTAAAAATAATTCCTTAGTGCTTAATTTTGCAGACTTACAAGTTCAATTAGATGCTAAAAAGGCATTTGGCGATGCTTATGATTGCGTTGGTTTTACCACAATTCCCATATGGTCAGGAATATTCGTAACTATTATTCTTGGAATTATAATGATCTGGGGACTCACCATGATTATTGATATTCACACGATGGATAGATTTGATGATCCAAAGGGCAAAACTATCACTATCTCTGCGCAAGATTAAGCATGAGCATGTATGATACTTTCCTGTAAATATAAGGTATGGTAATTGCCACAATGTCAGAATGTGAGAATTTCAAACTTGCGAAACAATGTCGTAACTAAAAAGTACGATTCTATAGACTATTTATTTAGTAATTGTTTATTATGACGTGTATCATAAGCAAGGTGGTGGTTTCATTTCAGCTTAAATCATTCCCTCGTATGAGTCCGTTTTGCTGTTTGAAAATGTTTACTTAGCTTCCTAGGAGTGTGAGAGAATAAGGTCATACTGTGTATGATTTTATTTCACCCCATCGTTCAAATACTTTGCACAAAAGAAAATTACACATTTCAGTAACTTAAGAATTTTTAACTCGATTGACTGCAGTATCAATTTTCACATTCAATCATAATATCCAAAATAGTAAAATACAAAATAGACAATTAGATTAATAAGAGAATGTTTTAGATTTCACACAGGATTTTTTTCTTGCTTTGAATTTGTTCTGAATTCGTTCTTTTAATTCGTCCTTTTGCTTTAAATTTGTTTTTTCTTTTTTGTTTTCCTTCTCTATTTTTTTTTATTTTTATTGTCTTTTTTCTTTTTGAAAAAGCAAGGCTGCAGTTAAGAATGAGTTGGTATTGATAAATATCCAAAAGTAGAACTATTAGGACAAAAAGAAGCTGTTTTAGATGTTAAAGATTCATTCCAGTCTTAATTTTTAATTAATCGTGTCTAAGAAGCGATTGATGGACGTTACTTTTCTGTACTGCCACCTTTTATGTAATGTAAAATTCATAAATTTTAGCTTAATTTACAGCAACCTGTGAATTAAACATGTATTATATATGCAAATCATTAATGTGAATAAATCGTTAATTAATTGTAATCCTCGTTTTTATTTCGTAAAAATTTTATTAGAATAAAAATAAACTTCGGTATTTTACAAAGCAGATTATTACAAAAAAATTAGGATAGTCGGATTATACAACCAAGTAAATACGCATCTAAAAATAAAAATGAATCAACTTCTGGGGCTAAATGTCTAGGCTAGACACGGAAAGTTTTCACAATTTGGAAGATTGCGTGACAATAATTTGCATTGTTGCAAGGCAATGTTGAGGATATTGCGTCCAGCATTGATGTCTCGGTCCCAGGTGACATACTTTTTTTTTTTGATTTGACTAAATGAAATTTAGTAAATTAAAATTTACAATACTGGAATAATGTTTATACAGAACACGCAGGAAAGTTGACTCCATGCATGACAATGAAGACCATCGAGTGAGCTGGTAAAATAATAAATTGACCCGGTTTTTTAATTACAGCTTTAAAAGGTGGTAAATCCCCATTTGGCAGTAACTTGAGCTCTTCTCCGTTCATTTTTATGGTCCTGAAAGTAAATAATACAATAAATAAAATAGAAATACAAAATCTAAAATAAAAAACAATATATGAAAAATTAACCGACGAAAATAGCAATTTTAGTTAAAAATAGAATAAAGAAAATAAAAATACAATAAAGAAAATAGAAATAAAATCTACCAGTCTCAAGTCCACAACGTTCTATCAACGAAAATTTTTTAATTTTTTAAAATTATCTATTAAAATTATATTTTTTGGACATTCTATATATTTTGAAAAACTATAAAACTCATTTTGAGTGTACATATAAATACATATCATATACAAATACATATAAATACCCAAGGAATATAATTTTGGTGATAATTAATTCTTAATAGAAATTTTTCGTTGATAAGACGTTGTGGACTTCAGCCAGGTATAAAATCTAAAATTAAAATAATAATACAACAAAATAAAGAAAAGTACACACGAAGTAAAATTAAAATAATAATACAACAAAATAAAGAAAAGTACACACGAAGAAAAATTTAAAATAAAAATACGATAAAACAAAGAAAAATACACACGACATAAAATAAAAATACGATAAAATGAAGAAAAGTACAAACGGAATAAAATCTACAAACCTGGATTGTAAATTATCTGCAGTAAGTGCATACAGAAATAGTACATTATTAGAAGCTGATTTTGTTCCTTGCACCAAAATGCTCTCAGGATGATTGCTCAAATTCATTCCGAAGACAGTAACAGCAGGTACTCTATTTATAAGAGACTTCTCTGCAGTACAATGAGCATAAAGTCGAAGAGATCCAAAATTATTTTCAGTTTTTAATTCCAGCACTTTGTTGGAAACAAATTGTTTATAAATGACACTGATCCACCAGTCAGGATTTGGAAGCAAATCAGGTCCAACCATGGCATAGTAGCCTCCGAAAAAAGATTGCCTGATTACTACCTGGAGACCGACACTTGCCGAATAACCAAGCTTGTCAAGAAATAGAAATCCACCAACAAATTTGTTTGAGATGTTAGGAGCACCTCCACCAAATGCAGAACCTGTTTCGGCTAATTGTCAAGTTTTAGTTGAATAAAATTGTAAATTTAATTTAAACAAATTGAATTTAAAAATTAATTTATACAAATTTCATTTTAAAATTAATATAAACGAATTGAATTTCAAAATTAATTTAAACAAATTGAATTTTAAAATTAATTTAAACAAATTGAATTGTAAAATTAATTTAAACAAATTTAATTTAAAAGTTACTTACACATCCATATTGGAATGTCTTTCTTTGACGAAGTAATATCATTTTTCAGAGATACGATTTGATCGGAAAGAATATTGAAAACTTTAGGATCAACGAAGTCTTGAACTTGAGCTTCTCTTCCGTTAAGATAATATTGATGCCAAGATACAAAATTGACACAGTCTTTATCATTTTCTAAAAATTCTTTAATATAAAGGTCTCCTGATTGAGACAAATGATCAGGATCTCCAATGTGATTCGCTTCAGGGCCGATCAAAAAACTATCTTCGAAGCCGGATGCATTCAACAAAGATCGCAGAGCACAATAATCTTTTGCTAATTGTTGAGCTTCAACTCTGATGTTGAATACATGGAAAAAAGAGTTTGGCTCTGCAAAATAAGATAAAGATAAATAAGTAAATAGTTAATCTAATAAATTTTTGTAATAAATGAAAATAAGAAAGTTTTGTAATAAATTAAAATAAGAAAGATTTGCAATAAATTAAAATAATAAAGTTTTGTAATAAATTAAAATAATAAATTTTTGTAATAAATTAAAATAATAAAGTTCTGTAATAAATTAAAATAAGAAAGATTTGTAATAAATTAAAATAATAAAGCTTTGTAATAAATGAATGATTCGTTATTTTATGCATTTAAAACTTTTGACCTTTTTGTTTGTTTTTATGTTTTGACTTTTAACCTACGAGAATAACGACGAGAATTATTTTTACCATTTCCGAGTTGCCAATCAAGTGTCATTCCTTCAGATTTAGCAAATTCGACAATTCGTTTTGCATTTGAATCATTCCAAGACCCATCAGGATTTCGAATTAAAGCATTGACGTCAAATATCATTCTCAGTTTTGATTTTTCCACGAACTTGTACAGAAGACGGAAATCTTGAACTCCTAGTGTAAAGTTGTTAATATCATTGCCATCAACAGTAACTGGTGTCACATAATTCCCCGACGAAGTCTAGAGAAAAATTCGTTTACAGAAATAACAAAAAAGTGCAACATATTTTCAAATACTAAAAATAAAAAGAGAAAATTTACCGCAGTTATTTGAACGAAAAGATTTGAATTTTCGTTGAAATGTTTAATAATAAAAATTCTAGTTTTTAAACTTGCATTCCTTGAAAATACTTTATGCAAAAAAAATTGAACGATTGACAACCTCATTGAAAAATAAACAATCTGCGGAAGTGCCACCGATTCTAACATAAGCTGGACTCAAGTGTCGAGCCAAGGAGATGAATTTTTCATCCGCTATTGGAAATTTGTCCATCTTTCTTAGCAATGAAGAATCCAGGCCAAAGGATAAGAAGTTTGGTGAAGTTGTTTGAAGAAGTGATTGTCTATGATCCAAAAATAGAAAATGTTTATTTCGCTCCGCCAGCAACCGAGTCAAATTCCATAAAGAGAAAATTAAGAATCCGAAGCAGAAGCTTAATATTAATATGCCTATTGTGGAGTGTGCTTTCAAATCTAAAAATACATTACGTGAAATAGTATTCTAATTTGGTAAACAATTTTTGATTATACATGTTTATTATGCATATGAATGTTTATTTTGTCTCAAAATGCTTATTACTAAATTAGTAATAGAATATGAGACAATCATTGTTGTTATTGCAATTAACATCAATTTAAGTTTTTTAAATTCCTATCCGGTAATTCAGACTTACTATCATAAAAAGATACGTCATTATTAAGATTTTGATACTGGGTTTTCCCCTGGTTCCTTCTAATTAAATAACTCATCTTAATGTTTTTAAATAGTGGAAATTTATTAACTGTGTCAATGTCACAACTCTTTTTTACGTAAGGCTGCTTAAAATAATTAGAAATTACATATTTTGAACCGGTAAATGACACAATTGACAGATAAATAAAAAGATAAACAGTAAACAGCTGATTAAAGAGCCAAGTAGTAGTATATTGTTTTGACGTTGGCGCTGCACAGTGTGTAACGGTGCGCTACCAAAATTGTCGTTTTTCAGGGTTATGAAGTTCAGGATTTCTAGTTCAGAGTAGATGGCGCTTAAATAATTGGAGGGAAAGTTTGAAATAATTTAAATGTAAATACTTGTAAATTAATTATAAAA
>WNHD01003212.1:7305-20467 GCA_011057455.1 Ganaspis sp. Gsp50
AAAAAAAACAATGATGATTATAATTATAAATTGTAATTATAAATTTTAATTACAAATTTTAATTATAAATTGTAATTTTTGGTGATGAACAACCAGATGGAAATAAAAAGTAAACGATTAAACAAATTCCAAGACTGAATTTAGATTCGATTATTGCATGTATAATAAGATAGAATGTAAACCCAGTCTGCGATTTGAATTTAGATCTTGGAATTGGGTTAAGGAGGGAAAAAGTCAAGTAGGTGGGGACGGGATGAAAAGAGGTAAATTCTGGTGACAAGGATAGAATCGAAAGTTATTGGTGAAGAGATACTTTTTCTCTGGATGAAGCTGTTTATAGTTATAAGAATCTTAAAATGATGAATTAATTGATTAATCGATTAACGACTTCGATCACATTTCGTTTTGCTGAACTATCGCTTCATCCGCGAAATGCCATCTAGGCTGTGATTTAATGAAACAAGAGTGAACAGTTTTTCCACCAAAAACTAGTCGTGCCATTGTCAAGCTTTTCTTTCGATTTAATCTAACTATTTATTTATAATTATTTATTGCATTTAGTTTTAGAAATTTGACAAAACTAGAGTATTTTAAACTATTATTTAAATTGCGAATATTTAATTTGCGTATGTTTAAATTGCGAATATTTAATTTGCGAATGTTTAAATTGTGAATATTTAAATTACGAATATTAAAATTATTAACTTTTGAATGATAATATCGAATTTTCGAATTCGCAAAGTAGACGAAACTTCAGTGTACTTAAATCTTTTTTTTTATTCGCTGAAAAGTAGCTAATGTTTCAAACATGTTGACATTTCAAACATACTAACATTTCAAACATACTAACATTTCAAACATACTAACATTTCAAACAAGTTAACATTTCAAACACGTTAACATTTCAAACATATTAATATTTCAAACACACTAACATTTTAACATGCTAACTTTTTAAACATGTCAACATTTTGCGAAACATAATTTTTTAATCATCCCTAAAAACAATGTTTTTAAAAAACCGACATTTTAAACACATAACCAAAATTTTAAGAATTATAAAATTTTAAAAAGGAAATAAATTTGAAATTTCCAAGTGTAAACTTGGAAAATATTTGTGGCCCAAAAGTTTAAAAGCTAATCCCATGGGAATTTATTTCTGACAAGATAAATCTGATAAAGATTAAAATTAATCGATAGTAAAGATAGTAAAGATTCGATAGTAAAGATTATTTTTAAAACACTGAAATTATTTTAAAGAAACTAAAATCATTTTTAAAAAAAAACACAAACAAATCATGAAAATGCAAAATCATGAGAAAAGCAAGTCCTGAAAAAAGTAAAATCATTAAAAATCGAAAATCATTAGAAAACAAATCATTAAAACTCAAATCATTAAAACCCAAATCATTAAAAAACCTAAATCTTTTAAAAACCCAAATCACTAAAAAACAAATCATTAAAAAACCCAAATCATTTAAAAACCAAAATCATTAAAAAAAACCCCAAGACTAAAATGACATTAAGACTTGAAAGCAGTCAATTTTACTTCGTACTTCTCTTGCACGTAGCACGACAAAAAAGAAAAAATATATCAGTGTTATGTCAATCTACAGTTGTAAAGTATAATAATATAATTGTATAATCGTATATATGCCAAAACGTGAATATATAGAATATACACGTATATAATTATACACATAAAAATCTTTAAAAGTATATAAACAATCTATAAATATAATGAATTCCAGACCCATGTAATCATGTACGACACGATTGACATTAAAAAAATGCTGGTCGTTTCGCGGACGACGATCCTTCGTAAACCGATCTTTTTCGTGGGGACGAAACTAAACGACGGCGAGGAGAGCGAAGGAACGGAGAGGAAAGCTCTGATCTGTCTGAAATTGGGAGGAGGGAAAAGGGGGAATGAAATCAACCAAAGTACCAACTCATTAATTAATTATTAATTGAAAGACGTATAAATATAAATATATAAATATGAACATAAATATAAATAATATATATATACATATATAAATATAAAATACTGATAATATATTGATCGAGAAACGACTAGCGATTTAGTAAATTATTCTAGTTCTAGCTAAATTCATAGAAATAAATTATTAGAGGCGGGTTGAAGTGGCGGGGTGGGTTAGTCATGGGGTCGGGGGAATGGAATTAGTGAGACGTAAAAAAAACACTAGTCGCCGCTTTGTAACGCGACCACGATTATGCTATACATATGCATAAGCATAATATATACATACGCATATAAATATACAAATATATATATACACACACATATATATATTTGAATAATAAATATAATATTGATTAAAAATATAATAAAATCACGTTACGAGCAAGCAACGCTCCTCGCTTGTTATAAAATCCGTTCGCGTATGTTGCTCGTTTCGCGTACGTGTGTGCGTGCGTTTATGTAAAATAATTAATCAGTTACTTGATAACAAACATTTTATGGTAACTGGCGGAATCGAGGAGCTGTAAAGGGTAGAGAAAAGTACTGAGTTACCAATCAATAGTGCAGTGCTGAAATTAAATCTAGTATGAGATATAATTATTTAATTCGCTTAATATTATTATTATGATTATTATATGATTATAAATATTACGAAAGATTTAGTACGGCAGAAGCTGGGAAATCTTTTTCAAATTTATGCTATATACAATAACGCTGCACACGTGCATATACATACACATATATTCTTGTCATTTTTAGAAACTTAAATTTACATTAATGAGATAATGACGAGCGTGGATTTCGTATAGCGAGTTAGAACAGGACGGCGAAACTTGATAAAAGAACGAGCCGATTGAAATACCGAAAAACATATTAGAAAACCGTGCGCGCCGTAAGCAACGTTATATAATCAGAGCCGTGCACATTACACTGTAAATATGTTACTCTTCTGGTTGCAAAAGTTTCTCGTGGAGAAGAAACATTGTTTTGTCCAAAAACATGAATATGCAAATATTTTCCTTTATGAAATAATGTCAAAACAATTCTCTTAATTCATTGTTTATTTTCCCCGAAGAAAAGCATTTTTTTATTTTTCTATTCCTTAGGATTTTCTATCGAAACTCTTTTTTACACGTAGAATAATTTCAATCCTAGAGTAATTTAGAAGTATTCTAGACGTAGGATATAAATTGTAAGATAATTTTTAATATAATTAGCAATCAAACATAATTTGTGCAACAATTTAAAAACTAATTTCATCCTCGTAATAATTTTGATTGCAAAGCTGATGGCAGGACGTTAAATAATTACAAAAAGAAAAACAATTACAAAAATAATTAATAATGCAAGAATAATTAGTAAAGGGAGATTAATTAATGAAGAAAAATTAATTAATGAAGGAAAATTAATTAATAAAGAAAAATTAATTAATAAAGGCAGATTAATTAATAAAGTCAGATTAATTAATAAAGTCAGATTAATTAATAAATGAAGATTAATTAATAAAGGAAGAATAATTAATAAAGTGAAAATACTTACAAATGGTAAAATAATTATTAATCGTAAAATAATGATTAAACGTAAATTAATAATTAAACGCGAAATAATTATTAAACGTACAGTAATTACCAAAGATTAATTACAAATGGTAGAATGATGACAAAGAGTGAAGAATTACAAGACTTAGACTAATTGCAGACATTAAATAATTTGATAGTCATGTAACTTTAATACTCAGAGAATCTTCTCCACGAAAAACTTGGCCAATTATTTTTCTATTTTTATTGATCGCTGCGATTCAGATAATCCAGGATAATGCCGAAACTTGAAAATGATGCACGAGACTTTTGACTACAGCTGCGACGTAAAATGCTTACGAGCTGCGATTAGAGCGGCATAGAGGCAATTAGTTTTGTTTATAATCCTTAGAAAGTAGCTTAATTAGACCGAATTAAAAAAAGAACGGCGGATTGATAGCGTCAAAGTATTTTAACCGCTAATTATTTAGCATCTAGTAATTTAATCCGTAATTTTCTCTATTATACTAAAAACGATCTCTTTTAGTATTTTTAATTTTTCTATATACCGAGTGCCATCAATTTTTCTCAAAGACTAATCTTTGACGAAAATCAATTGCCATCGCTTTTTGTTATTTAATTTTCTAGACATTATTTCAAACGGTTGACACCTCCGTCTGTTGATCAACCTTAAAAAATTGTTAACTTATTTTTAACATTTGTTTTAAAAGTATTTTTAACTACTCTTTAATTTGTAATAATTCTTAGAATACTTTTCGACAATATTCGACATTTTTTTTATCTTTCCACTTTCTACTAATTTTCATATTATTTTATATAGATTTGATTTCAGATTTCATTTTGAATTTCAACTATTAAAAGAAACTATTGATTATCGAAACTGAGTTCCTGATAATTCGTAATTTTTTATTGTGTTGAGAGCTTTACTGAGGAACTGATTTGTGAAAGGATGTGGCGCTGGAAGGAACGCTTTCGATTATTTTTTTAGATAGAATCTTAGGATAGGACTACGTCCATTAGTCGAGAGAAATCATGTCGATGCAAAAAAGCGCGAATCAGCAAAAGCGACGACGCCGTCTCATTCACAAATAAAAAAAGCACACACTCACACACACATGGCCAACCTGACACATCAAGACGCTCATTGGCGTCCCACACAAGTGACACAATCTTCAAGAAAAAAAACACGCAACACATCATATAATGTGTAAAATGCTTCTTCTCGAGCACGAATTGATAATATCACTATGATGTAAGCTTTTTAAGGTACGTTTAATGATATAACTAATAGTAATAAACAACCACAACCTACGCTAAATGATATACATATAAATACAAAGTAATGACGATATGAAAAAATACACTATTTTATCCAAAAAGTTTTTGCTACAACCGACTAGTAAACGCATCTTGCTATGAAGTAATCGACTTAAGGGAATACTCTTAGTTCTAAGGCGTGAAATAATAATGATAATAGTAATCGATGAGGACAGCTTTGAATTTATTTTTACATAACGTGAGATGACGAGGGATGTACTTGCCGTTCGTAATACTGATAATCTGAGATTTTGGCTTACTATTAGCTAAGTAGATATAATATTTGTTTAAAGAAGAAATACTCTCCTGATATTCATTGCATTCTTTTTGCTGTTTCGTTTTTAAAAATCATCGTTTTAACACTTTTTTACGTTCCTTTTTAAATCAGATTTGCCATTTTTCAATTTAATTTATAAATTAATTAAAACTAATTTAATCAATTCACATTTATTGGGATCCAAGACCTTCTTATAGCAGCCATTTTGATTAGCGTAATTCTTCTCGTACCAAAAAACCGCAGAGAAACGAAAGACAAAATGGCTACCATAAACAAGTCTAGGACGCTACCGCCAGATGGCGTATCGCAGTTCTGCGTTTCCCAATAACAAGCTTCTTTAAAAAAAGATAACTATTTTTTGTATGCAACAATTTTAAAAAAGATTTTTACACTCAAAAGAACATGTTTTTAACAAATTTTCAAAACAACGGTATTTTCACAAATGCACTTTAATCAGAAAAGCAATAGATTTTTGTTTTCTCGTGAGAATCGAGTTTTGAAAAGAATTTTGAAACAAGTGTTGTATTTTCTCTTTACACTCTTACATTGCTATAAAATTTTTGCAACTTTCTTACACAGCAGTATCACAGAGCCAATTTTAATCAAGATAATTACATAAATAAATTGGATAAAAATCACGACTCGAGTGTCGGTGATTTTCTAGGAAACAGGGTATGTTTTTGAGATTATTTGCAACGTAACTTCTAAAGGACGTACGAAACTTTCTTCTTATCAAGACTCTTTACTGTACTATATCTACCTGCGAAACTTTTAATACTATTTCTCGTAGATAAATAAAACATACGTAGCGGGCGACTCACCAATAAAAGTGATTGCTTACGCGTATTTTACTACAATCTAATCTAACAAATTTACAGACTGTCAACAATTAAAATCGATTCGTCGTTTGTTTTTCTTACGACGATCGATTACATTTCCTCCATTCACATCAATCACATCATCTCACAATAATTTTTCTACTTCACATCACATTTTGTCCAAATACATACATGGTAGTGTATTATTTAAATTAATTTCTCAATCGATAATGATTTTTTTGCATTATCACAATCATGCTGAGAACAATCTTCGTTTGTACCTTAAAGATAATTTTACATTTGGTACTGATTATGAATTATAATTTTACAATCGGGAACCGCAAGGCTGCGGTCCGCCATCTAGTGATGGCGTCCTTAACCTCTTTGTGGCAGCCATTTTGACTTTCCGTCTTCAACTCCTTCCGTTTTTTCAATTTTAATGAAAGAATGAGAAATTAAACCAAGATTGCTACTGCAAACAGGCACTGTATGCGAGATTTTGGACCCCATTGTTGTATTAAATATATTTTAGAATTAAAATATAATTGGTAACCTATATAATTGTAACAATTGTATTTCATACTCAATATCCAATTGTAATTTTACAATCAACACCTAATTACAATATTACCATGGACAATTAATTAAAATATTACAATGAACAATTAATCACGATATTAGAATTGAAAATTACAATATTATAATCCAGAATTATGATATTATAATTGAAAATTACAATATTGTGATTAAAAGTTGATTACGATATTATAATTATTACTTAAATATACAATTACAATATTATAATTCATACCTCGTCATTAGCTCTTGAAATTCATTACACATCTTTGAAACTTTCGTCAATGTGGTTGTCACACAATTAAAAATGATTCGATACCGCATTTTTGAAGAATTTAAAAGCTTTGTGGCAACTGGTCCGATTTTTCTCGTCCATTTTCAATCATATGAAACATTGTCGTTAATCAAAGAAAATTTATACGTAGGTAGAATCCGCGAGATGCGTAGCTGATGTAGAAATAGTTTGCGGAGTACGCAATTTAGAATGCCAATGATTTTAGGTTTATTAGTTAGAAGGCGATTGCCACTCTCTGTGCAAGTCGTGCCAACAGCCAAAATTATAGTTTTTACAAAAAATGTTACGCGTCATTCTAAAATGTTAATCACGGGACAAAGGCCAGTAAAATTATTAAATAAGTGAGAACCGAAAATTGTCTGCATTTTCCAAAATACTGTTTTCAGAAGTGGCTCAATTTTAAAATTTACAATTGTTTGTAAATTAATTTACCGTTAATTTGGGTTAATTAGTTCTTCGTGTTAATTAATTTCATTTAATCAATTCACATTATTGCATTATTCGGATCATTGACTTGTATTATCTAATTCGTTAAATACGTTAATTGATTCTCTGATTTGGGGAACTTATTTTTACAAACTGATTATAGCATTATTTGATCCTTTTGAATTGACTCGCATTAATCGATTCGTGTTTACTGATACTTTATAATTAATCGATTCATTTTAATTAACGATTGATTCTTATTAATGAATTCGCATCAATTTGGTTCATATTAATAAAAAGAATTTCATTGTTGAGAAAAAACAAATCTTAAATGGAAGGGTCCTATATCATGCTAGTTTGGCGTTGAAATCGAATCGAAAAGAATCTATACTCAGAAAAAGTGACAAATTCATTTTTGTAATAATAATAAATATCAAGTGAAATTTAGAAATTATCATCTTTTTCTGGGCGAAATTGCGTCACTAGTAGCGACAAGAACCCGGCCACCTTTCGATCAGCCAATCCGGGACCAATCAATCGTTTCTTTTCGTTCTCTCTTAAAAAACCATTCACAAAATCAAGTTTATTTTCATTCGGAAAATTTTTCTCAAACAAAATAGCTTGTTTTGAAAAAATACAAAATATGCGCCGCGATAGCAGGAATATTCGAGGGGAAAAGATCTTGAGATCAGATGGTACTTTTTCTTTCCGTTCCTCGTTGCAGATTCAAATGAACGAAAATATCCTCCTATAAGAAAGTAGTATTTAGCAAAAGTGTCTAATGAATAATTTGATAATAAAATCTAATTTTATCAGAGAGGACACGATGTAATGCATTTTTGCGAAGTTTTGAGTAATATCTATCGATCGATAGAGAAAGCTTTTAAAGGGGATGTTTGTGAGTTTCTGGAAACGAAATGAAAGGCACATTGATGGGGAAATTTATCGGGAATGGTCGACGGCATAGCGACTTGTACAGACATACCGAATTAATAAAAAAGAAAACCCTTTTGTTTTCATGAGAAGGTACGCTTTCTCGTTTGGGGAGAGTTTTGAACGCATTGCGAAAAAGTATCGCGGTTTTAGACAGTAGCAAATAGGTAGCGCATAAACGAGCATTTAAAAGAATAAAGGTAACTCTATTCGGGCGTTATAGAAGGAAAAATTGCATAGCATAGTTTTATATAGCGAGCCATGTAATCGTATAAAGAGATGATATACATAACGATTATAACGGTTAATTATCGTTTAAGAATTATACATAGTACACTTACCTACCTACGTGGACACACTTAAGAAATAATAACGATGAGAACTCATCCATACCTTAATGAATAATAACGGTAAATAATAAACAAGACATATTTTAAATAATTAATCGCCAAAGGAAGTTTTTAAATTATCTCACACGTATAGTGGGTAAGATAGGTAATTTACGATATAATTACTGAAAGTGGACTCTAAAATTAAACTTAAATCAAGCGAACTATATGCGGATACCATTGGAATTCAGTATGTAGATATGTATAAGATCCATTTCTCTCTTATTCAATACCATTTTTTTCCATCAACTTTTACTATCACTTCTACATTAATAATTTCCTAACTTTTGCTTACCATCATCTTTGTATTTTCTTCATTTTCTTTTTTTCTAAATTCTAACATTTTTTTTTGTTCTCGTTGCAGATATGATTAAAGCAATATATTTGGAAACCTAATAGAATGAGACTTTCGACTTTTTGTCTCTTTTTTCCGGTCCATCGGTTATCGGGAAAACGGAGAAAATCGTGGTAGGATTTAAGCTTATAAATTATAACGCGAGCTGCCGTCCTCGGCACTTGGATGCAACAGTTGGCTAACAAGTGGCTCTTTCGCGAAAAACGCTTACGAGTTCTGTTCGAGTAGACAATGATAACTTGATGAATAATGAAAAACTGAGAGATTAAAAATCAAAATTAAATTAGAAAATCTGAATCATGAATATTCAATCAGGAAACTAAAAATGTCTCAATCTCGCGGAAGCATTAGAAATCTTGTGAAAATTTCCAAGTTTTAAAAAATAACACTTCTAAACATTAAAAATTATAAATCTAATGCATTGAATTTACAAATTTTAAGCTTCAAATTATTTAATCGTAAAACATTGGCTTCAAACACTAAAACTTTAAAAATATGAATATTATAAATATGAATATTAAAAATATGAATATTAAAAATATGAATATTAAAAATATGAAATCTTAAAAATATGAAATCTTAAAAATATGAAATCTTAAAAATATGAAATCTTAAAGATAAATAAGATAATCTTTAAGATATTGGGTACCAGTATATCAGGTCCTAAAATATTGGCTCTTAGAATAATAAATTTTAAAATATTAAAAAACATGTGCTTAAATATCAATTTGCAAAATCCTAAAATATCGATTCAAAGCAATATTAGTTGGAAAATAAAATAGGAAAACCTGAAATATTGGTTTCTAAAATGTATTGCACTCCGTGGAAATGGACCTTAGAAGGAAAAATTTGTAGGTTATGTTTGATGATACTTTCAACTTCATTAAAGATTCTTTTTTAGTTATTTGCAGTAGAAAATCATTTTTCTTGATAGTTTGCACAGAAAGTATTCATAAAGAACTCTTTTTGATTGCAAAGAATTACAATCGAATATTTAATCATCTTAAAGCTGTGATTAAATATAACCTATAATCGTTTGCTTCTACGGTCCCTTTCTCCGGACCGCGGCACAAGGAAACTACAAAAAATAGTCAAAAATATTTTACTATTAGAGTCCAAAATGTTAAATCTTAATATACTGAATGAAAATTAGGCTAATTGTAAAAAAACTAAAAATCAGCTTACTTTCAATTAAAAAGGAAACTACAAAAAGCGGAACAAACTATTAGACTTTTTCTTCTTTTCTCCTAAAAAATATTACGAATTGAGTTAAAACCGGGAGATGGTTCTCTATAAAAAGAATTAAAAATAAGTAAAACCAAAAGTGCATAAAATGAGGAATTAAAAATAGTAAAATTGCAAATAAAAATGAAAATCAATGGTGCCGTGTATATAAACTTGTCAGTACTTTATCATCGATCCTAGTCAATGCTAAACGCTGTATGATACTGTGATCCTAAATTTTGTTGAGCTGACAATTTTTATTAATGAATTACTAAAAACTATATATTTTAATTTTAATTTAATCACAATTCTAGTCGACTCATTATCGCGAATTATCAATAAAACGGTCGGTGAGGACATCAATTTTTTATAATGTTAAATTTCTACCGAGTGTTTTAAAAAATGCTTCTCTAAACCAAGATAGACTAGGACAAAATCAAATTTCTCAAATTTTGTAATTTTTTTATAAACTCGTTAAAATTAGAACAGTGTCCAAGTAATGAATTTTTAAGAACTTTATCAACTTTCACACAACAAGGTGCTAAAGAAATGTACAATTCTTGTTTATATTTAAGTAATTTAGAAATTACTTAAAGTATTTATCAACTATATTTTATAATAATAATAATAATATCTTTTGATTTTGTCCCTGATCATCTTGCATTAAAATTTAGTCAAATCGATTTACAACAAATGAAAGGTATCTCACGACAATAAAGCACAATTTTTAAAGTAGCTTTGTAATTTTCTTCAAAGAATTAATTTTTTTTCAAAGAATTGTTAATTAAATAATTCTTTTCTATTTTCTGTAAAAATTGTTAATCGTTTCTTATCTGTTATTCAATGAAAATTTGTACAATATTTTGAACCTTTTCTTCCTCAAATTTAAAAACTTTGTTATATTCCTAAAGTTTTTTTAGATTTCTAAAAACTTTGTCTATCATTAAAAAATTAGTATCTCAAAATCTCTTTTATATCAAAAAAAAATTTATATCCAAAAAAAGCTTTTATATCCTAAAACCTCTTTATTATCCTGAAATTTTTAAATTCCTGAAACTTTTCTTATATTTTGAAACCCTCGTGTTTTATAAAACAGGAGGAAACAATTAAGTTTCCCTTGATTTGGTAATTTATAAATTTTCATTATTCTCGTATACTTTGAATAATTTTAAAATCAATGATTTACTTATGATCGATTGTTGCAGTACAATTTTTGAGCTGCCTTTTAAAGACACTCGGTGTTATACGCTTACGTTTTAATAAACATACCGTTTTTTACTTAAAAAAAATACCATTTCCATTAACTAGGAATTAAAATTATTTTTCTAGTTAACTTGAATCCGAATGAGTGCGATTAATTAAAATAAGTGGGATCACCTTGCTGCCATTTTTAAATTGAGTTTTTCAAAAGGTGCGAACGGTGTATGCAATCCAAACTGAGACTGAAGCAATAATTTTTTGGGAGACGAGAAAACAGTGCAATTTGACATTAAGTCTGCAATTTAGTCTCAGTCAAAAAAAAAAGAAAAAAAAAAGAAACAGGCAAAGACAGGTCTGTAATCAGTCTTTCTATATCCGTTTGCTAACGTACCTACAACCTGAATATTTATACCGTTACTATTAAATTTATACTTTAAAATTGACTTTTTAATTGTAAAGCAAATACAAATTGATTACAAATGTATTACAAATTAATTACTAAAGTAATTAAGAATAAGTCAAGTACTCTTATGTACAACGCAGATGAGAGACAAACGGTTGTTTATTAGGATGGTCCAAAAAACTAATTTTTTAAATTAGTTTCATACTTGAAAAAAAATTGTCACTGAATTTCAAAACTTTTTTGGACCATTCTATTGTTTATATTACTAAAGTTATTGGTTACTTGTTGATTAAAATTGAGATGATCTTTAAAAAAAATACTCGAAAATAAATCCCTGTCTCTCGTTTGTCGTTTTTGAGATGATGAAAAACCCGCAGACTCGCGTCTCCTTTCTTTCTCCGCTACTTTAAACATAAGATCGCAGATTTGAATTAAAGCGCAGAAAAAATTGCAAGGCTAGAAATAAAGTCTAATCTGTATATTTTTACATAATAATATAAATAATATATAGGAAAGCGTGTTGTGAATGACAAAAGTGTGAATGAGCGCGAAAGACTGAAAAAGCAAAGCGTGAGAATAAGATTCCCTGAGCCTTTTGAGAAAGCAAATAATTAATCGAAATGAAATTAGTTTTATTGTTGATTTCTAAAGTCAGATATAATAAATTTTTTAATCTTAGGTCCTTGGGCGTTTTTCGCGCTCGGGCTGCAGACGTTGCGTAGTATAATCAAACACTGATGCATGGCAAGTTTCATCTTGACTTTTGGATGGAATTCATTTTCCAATCTCACATCCCATTGCACTCAAATTTAATTAATTACATTTCCTAAATAAACTACATCTTAATTATAAATCCGATGAATGAATTAAAATCTAAATCTATCATGTTTCTATTAAAATACCTTTTTGTGGTGAAAAATTTTGATTTGCTTGCTTTCCTTGCATCAGAAACTGAAGCGAGACGAAAATACAGCTGATACAAGAAGGATTATAGTTAGAGACGCTATCACCAGATGGCGTACCAAGAGTTTTAGATATCCTATAAAATTAAATTACATTCAATTACATTAATTAATCTTTTGATCCTAATTACATTCAAATTCTTCAAATTAGAATTACGAAAAGAATCACAAAAAATAGTATTACAAAAATTCCAAACAATTGGATCTAAAAAAAAAAAATTAAAATTTTTAATCAAAATTCTTAGTTATTAAATTTGAATGCAAAAAAATTCTTCTGGAAGTCGAGTGAATTTGTACATAGTATATAAACCTGTAACACAATACGGGGTGTAATATTTATCTATTATGCCATTGCACACATACTTAGTGAAAAGGTACTATTATTATACATATAAACAAATGAGAAACACATAAAAACGTCAAAGTTGTATGTAAATCTACATTTTGGTATCTACTTTCGCC
>WNHD01003213.1:0-13159 GCA_011057455.1 Ganaspis sp. Gsp50
TACTCACTATAATTAATAGTATTTTCGTAACTAAATTTGAAACAGAAATACTGGAAATTGATATGGTGCATTAGAAAGATTTTAACGATTGTTACACTGCTTCTTATGAAGCATATCAATTTCCAGTATTTCTGGTTCAAAAGTTACGAAAATACTATTAATTATAGTAAGTACCGGGATTTCCAGACTTTCAAACGGTTTATATCAAACTTTGATTGCGCGTCATATTATTTTTTGATACAAAAAGTCTTTCAGTGTATGAAGAGTTAATTACAAAATACTATATATTTTTTTGTCCGCCATATTGAATCGGCCATCGTGAATTTTTAAAAAACAGTATCAAATTTGTAATCACAGCGGCCAAAAAACCTTAGAATAATATGAACTTCTAAAGACCCTACAATTTTTAAGTATTTTCATCCGCCATATTGGATCCGCCATCTTGAATTTGTAAAAAACAATGTTAGTTTCGTAACTTGAGAATTCGACAACCTCTGAGTAATGAATTCCAAACAGGTCCTATAAACTGTAAATATTATCGTTGCGCCATATTGGATCTACCATCCTGAATTTTCGAAAGTCAATATCAGATTCGTTATCGGCGACCTCAAAAACCCCCAAAGAACAAGTTTCAAAAGAATCTAAGTGAAAGAATTACATTTCAAATCTAAGTCTGATAGTTTGTTTATAATATAGAAATTCATTATTACAATAACTAATAATAATAATTTACAAAAGTAAATTATTTTCAATGTCGAGAATTATTCTAAACGATTTACAGCATTTTGCATTACTTTCCAATCTATTATGTGATATAAAACATGTTTTTTTAAAATTCCTGTTATTTTCCTCATTTTTGCAAATAAATGTAAACAATTATAATTTTTTTAAAAATAATTTTTGACCAGTACGCTATTAAGAATATTATAATCTTTCATTTAAAATAAAATAGATTTAAATCGAGCAAAATTTGTGAGCTTTAGATTTATTTTTGCCTGTTTATTCGTGTAAATAACAATGTTCGCTGAAATTTGATATACTTTTCAATTTCATAAAATATTGCTTTTTTCAACTTGATGAAAAAATGTTGATTACTTGTATTAAAACTTTATCAAAAGTAGCGTCGAAAGTTTATATACGTAGTTGCATTTAAAGACGACTGCTTTAATTTGTTTATAACGAATTATTTAAAAAGATTTGTCCGCAATTGACCTCGCAATTGACTTTATCTACAATTTTCAGACGCCATTCTTCTAAATTGCTTTTTCAATTAGTATCTCGATTAGTATTCATATTTTGATTTTCTCAGTTACACATATTTATTGTTTTCAATAATTGGAAGTTTGAGGTTGTGTCAATGACCTAAAACATCCTGGAGACCTTGAAAAATCTTACCCTCGCATGGAGCACGCACGTGTTTCCAAATCCATAGACGAAGAAGAGACTATCTTGACATAGACTGCCTGAGAGCAGGAAAAAAGAGAAGATAAGAACCGGTAGAGCGCTCGGATTTAGAGGGTGACACAAAGAGGTATTGTGAGAAGGAGCAGCAATCCGATTGAAAAAATTGCTCTATGCCTTGTGGTGGGGGAATGGTGGTGGTAGCGACGGCGACGTCAGGCGTCGAGTGGCGTCGTTGGGTCGATGGTGGGGGGCGGAGAGGTGGAGAGGGAAAAGCATGTGCGTCCGACCGTAGAAGGGCTGCTTGACACGCTTTTGGTGGGGGTAGAGTAAGGTGGGGGTTTGTTTGAGAACCACCACTACCTCTGCCTCCCACATCGCAAACCTCGTTCGACTCTTCATTCCCTGTCGAGATCTTGTGTGTGTACCGCCAGGCAAACCCGGCGGCACATTTAAAAAAAATAACAACCTTATTTATAATTACACACTAAAATAATTTTAACCACTTGTTAATCAAGTTTATACATTGCGCGAGACGCATCTTTCAACTATTCACATACAGGGAGACCAACTCACCATTTGCTATTGATTTATAGAAAGATCTAATAAGATCGGCAATTAGTATTCTAAATTAAGAATTTCTGCGTGTGTAGGTGTGTGAAGGAATTAAAAATCCTTGATCTAGTGTGTTTGGTGCTGAAGCTTGACAGATTTTGGAGAAATTACTATGTCGCACAAAACGAATCAAGGGACGACGCCGATACATGGGGGTAACTTTGCGGTAAGTTCAGTTCCTTTAATATCTACTTTATGGATTATTTTAGCCTGGCAGTCCAATCTACAATTGTTGAATTCTTGTAATTCGATTGCAAAGGGATTTTTATTCAAAGTTGCATTTGAAGATCTTATCCTGAATCATATTCATCTTGATATTCATTTTCTTTATGAAGAAAAAGTTTTATTTCTACATGAAGAAGTAAATGTTGCCGAAAAACGCACATTATACGCATTTAAGATATGAAAACGTTATCCTGTAATTTAAAAAGTTTTTGCAGAAACTGCAATTATAGAGACTGTTTTTACAAACAAAAAAACTGTAATTTGTTTTGTAATTCTGTAATTTAAGAGCATAAAAGAAATTTCTAAACAAGAAATGTAAACAGAAAAGGAATTTGTGAGCAAAAGGAAAATTTTTGATAGCAATTATGATTGCAAAATTCGGTTTCGTCGATTGTTAATTAGAAGAAAATGCTTGTAGAAGCAATTTTAAAAGAATCCTTAAAATTTGAAGGGACGGTCATAAAAAATCCAACGACATTTTTGATTCCTTATCTACAAAAAGTTACAATGCTATAATAATTGCTGTGTAACGTTGCCGGCTTCTAGGGAAAGAAATTAAGGTTGTCAAATACAATTTAGTTTTAACCTTCTTGGCCGGATTAAATTGTGTCATTCCTTCACGCATGTTTAGATTCTGATCATTTATAAACAAATGTTTCGGGAACTGATAAAAAAAGTTCTTAACAGTTTTTGAATGCTTTTGATGTGACACAAGTTTTGAAAAATTGTGCGTAGTAAAAATGTGTTTAAATGAAGTGATTTTTTTTAATAATGAATAAATAATGACAATTTAATACGATTTTCCAGAAATTTTTCCGATTGTAATTTTTCTTATCTTCTTTGTAATGGAAATTTAAGCGCTGCATTTTTTCTTTTATTTCGACTATAATGAACAATTGTTCATTAGTTGTACTCCAAAAAAAAGGAAATAGTTATCAATACAGGAAACTCATTTTTTAGAAGCGAATTATTGAAAACGTTTTTTTTCTTTCTAGATAATAGGGCATTTTTTCCACATGAAAATCTGTTCATAAAAAAATTGTTATTGCATTTACGAATGTTTTCATTTCGAAACATCACATTACTTTCTTATGTGAAAAAATACATTTAATAAATAAATGTATCACGTTTTATTATGTAATGATGAATAAATACATTTTAAATGTACGAACAATTGTATGAACAGATATAGATTTTTACACTGTCTTCTGTTAAAAATTATGTCTTGATTAGAAGAAATTTGACAATCACGATAATTAATAACAACAATCGATTTCGAATAATAAAAACATATATGTAATATATGTAATTGCACTTTAATGTGGATTTAAAAAATTCAACAATGAAATTTTTTCATTCATTTTTACAATAGAAATTATTGAACACTGCTTTGTTTCTAATTCATTGTGGTTAATTAAATATTTTAGATTATAGTTAATCACTTAAAATTGAAAAACAAGTCTTTGTTTACAGTCGTAAAAAGTATATAACATATTTGTATTTTAGTAGAATGTATTTGCATTTCAATTAAAAACACAATGTCAATTGGTTCATGACCTTCACGCTAAACAAAAATTTTCAAATATACAAAAAAATTGTATGAAAATAAAAGGAAATTGAAACAGAAAGGAAGATAATGCGGGTTATTCGATATTGCTTTTAATGTATATAAAAAGAATGTAAAAGGAAAGAAAAATGTAGAAACTGAATAACAAATTTTAACGCGCTTCAAAGAAAGGGACCTTAGGAGCCCAAAATTATAGGTTATGTTAGATTTTTTTTGATTAAATAATTCTTCTCTCTGAAAATAATTAGAAAGGTAGCTTTATAATCAAGTTAAAAAATTAGAAACAACTTAAAACTATCATCAAACATAACCTATAGTTGTTAGCTTCTAAGGTCCATTTCTTCAGAGCGCATTACAAATGCATAAAAATTAGTTTTTCGGGCTAAAAATTGCAAATTAGTCAGCTGTTGGTTCTAAATTCAGTTAATTTGCGAATTGGGATTGATACATCATTGTAATTTATAAATGTTTGTAACGTAAATGCGTTAGTGACCGTCACTGCTCGCTTATCTTCATTTAATAGAGTATTTAACGAAATATTTAAGTTACTCTCAGTTTTGTCTTGCTGAAGACACAAAAGAAGAAAAAAAATATTTAATAAATTTTTTTTTATTTTACAAAAACTATTGTATACATACGCTTGTATTTTGCTTATTTACATGAAATCCTATTAACTGATTGTTAACAAATGCAATAGTTTTAATCGAATAAAGTAGCGAGATTAAATATTGACGAAAACTGAAATATTGGGTGACGACGACCACTGGCGCATTTGCCTTCTACGACAGGAATGAAAAATTGATTTAAAAAGACGGGAAAATTGGGTGCGACGTTTTGTTGACATTGAAATGTTCTTCATCATTCGTTTCCTGGTGACAATGTTTGGTTTCCTATGTACAGGGCATAGTAAACTAAGGCGTGGTTATAAGGTGTTGAGGGTTCGCTCTCTTCTTTTCCTTCAGCAACTACTTTTCTTCTCAGCATCCAATGTCACGTTTTTCTCCTTATATTTACGATGAACCATAAATATACTGAACAAGTTGTTATAGCCGCATAGCACCCATGTGCCCAAAGAAACCCTTTAATAAATTTCTATTTTAATTGTCTGTAAATTTTAACACTAGTGTCCTTTGAGGGCAAACTTTTTATCTTTATTAATTTTATTTTTTATGTATATTTTTAAAATGATGTTTTATGGTTTCAAATAGTTGTTTAAAAAAATGTTTATATCTCAACTTTTGATTCTTTGAAAGTATATAATTTATACTTAATTTTAATATATAATTAATTATTTATTATACGCTCTTATCATTTCTTTTTGATTCTTGATGATAATTATTTTTATTATTATTTTATTATTTATTTTTGATTCCTTATATACAATTTATCTGCTCTTTTTATTTATTTTTGTATTTTCATTGTTCGTTAAATACGTGCATTGGAATAATCACACGAATTTGCGTATTCCGTATTTTCTGTTTTCGTAAATTATTAACATTTGCGATAAATTTGCAGATGAAAACAAGTGTCTGACATGTCTGTGCATTTGTCTATTTTCTGATCCATTAGAAGCAATAATTCGCAAAAATAGTGTCATTGTGTAAATACAGTTATACGGATATTATAAACTTAATAATGAAAATTGACAATGCTTACAAGAACTGCTGTTGATTAGTCAAACATCTGTCTTGTTTAGATAATAGATGAATAATTTAGTCTATTCACAGAAGCACACATGTTTAATGAATAACAAATAATTTAGTTGAAAGTGTGCAAGTATACATACAGTCAAAAATCTATAGACTATCGAAAAAAATAATGCATTTTTTGTAATTCGTATCTATTTTTGCAGTAAAATTCGAATTTTAATTATCTCTGTCAATGTACAATTTAATAGCAGTTAAAATTACTCCAGAATTTTTATAATCAAAGTCTATAAACTTTAATACTTTAATTTTAATAGTTTATACGATTTAATATTTGTCAATTTGAAAATCAGAAGATATAATCTAAAAATATATACTTAATGAAATAAAATAACTAAAAAATTGTTACTAAAATAGTTGAAATATAGTTAATAACATAAAATATTTAATAAAATAAAATAGTTAAAAAATTATTTGTGTATAATAATTGGAAAAATGTTGTCCTTCAAGTAATATTATGTAAGAGAAGTATATAATTTATATATTTATAATTATAGCGTTTATAATTATTAGCGCACCAAATGTTTCTTTTTATTAAAAATCTTCTTTGAACGATCACAGTGGTTCAGAGTACAATGATTAAAATTTTTTGTTTTTATTAGACTTTTGAAAAGTCGTTACAATTTTGAGGAAAACATTACCAGAGTGAAGTAATTTTGTCATATTTTTCCAGTTTAAATGTGTTTTAAGAGAGTGTATTTTCCAATGTAACATAAAAATTTTTTCTTTCGAAATAAAAAGTGTTCTTTAATGTTCCTTTGCTTATTTTAAAGGTAATTTTTCAAAGAATAGGACTTTTCTAAGAAAAAAGAAAATGTTGAATATTATAACGTAATTGAAGTGTAAACTTCTCAGAATATACAAGAATCAACATTTGTATAGAATATGTTATAATAATTATTATTCACTAGCAAATTATGTGCGCGTTATCGCGAAAATAGCGGAGGAAACAAATTATTTGAATTGAATTTGAAGGAGTTGATAATTTTCCAAACAAAGCAAAAATAAAAGTACTGAAAATTTACTTAACATTCTTAAAGCCATTAAAACTTTTGTTAACGAAAATTTCTTTCAAATGATTATATTTTTGTTTAAAAAGAAAACTGATGCTTTGATAAAAATACGCGTGAAAGCGAGCACGAAATTTTAGTTTTCCGATTTCTTTCTCAGAAACCATCATTATTTATTTTATCAAGAAATAATAAATTTTTATGAAACAATACATTCTTTTCTCACATTTCTTGAGGACTGTCTGTTTTATTCTTAAAGTTCCAAATTTTTAAAAGAATTTCATACTTTTACTTCAATATCACACAGATATCAGAACTTCCTTTAAATTTTATAACTTTTAGTTTAAATTTCACTAATATTGTAAATAAAACTAATTCCTACTTTTTTGAGTTAAATGAAACTAAAATTAGCAAGAAAATTTAAAAAATAAACTATATTAAGCATTTTCAAAATATTCTAGAAAAAAATCGCTCTTAGCATCTAGGAAGACTTTATTTTACAGAAATTTAAAATTTTCAAAAAAATTTATAAATATTTATTTATGAAGTACAGAATATTTAAAATATTTCAAATTTTGTTTAATATTTCCAAAATTGATAAAAAAGGCCAACTTTGTACGTGAAATTTCAAAATATTACAAATTTTATTTTTAAAAAAGCGCACATTTTTAATACACTCTCATTATTGACGAAAATGTAATAATTAAAGTAAAATTTTTAAAAATTTCAGAATAATTCAGTAAATTAAGAATGTCCAACATCATTCTCACGCACTTTAGCGCGTGTATAATTTGTACAAAGAAAATTCTGTTAAAAATTACCATGCTGTTCATTAAAATAGCGTCATAATTTTAAGCAATTTTTTTAATTCAAGCAAATTTTATTGTGCTATTATTGTGCTACCAGACTTCCTATAACTTTTGTGAGGAATCTTTTGTAAAAATTGTGAGATATCACGGTAAAATTTACCTGACTAGACATTATGACGCTTTTATAGTGAACAACACGGCAATTTTTATCGAAATTTTTTCCGTGCAATAAAAGTGTTACAAAATAGTTATAATAAAAGAAAATAGTTACAAAATAGTTATAATAAAAGAAAATAGTTACAAAATAGTTATAATAAAAGAAAATAGTTACAAAATAGTTAATAAAATAAAATAGTCACTTGATATTAAAAATAATTAGTTGACAATGAAATTGTTTCTCGATAATCTTATCTATCAAAAGGAAATGATAAGGGAAGAAAATCATGTTTTATATGAGCCAGACGTAGACTTGACGTCACTTTCCGGAGTGCTTATGTAAAGTTCGATAGCGTTATTTTAACGATTGAAAAGAATACATTTCAACTTGATTTCTATTAAAAATCACCGTTTTAGTTATATCAACCATTATACTTCGAAATTTTATTGCTTTTCAATCAGTGCTGCCATAAACGCCAGTTAAATTCTTTCATTTATTTTTACTAAATTAAGTACAGAAATCGGTCACGGAATTTAAATTAGAGCTATAGATTTTTACTGAAATAGAGAATATAAAATTCCGATTTATGTATGAAGTTAAAAAAGTAGCTCAAACATAGCTATCAATTTGTATTTAAGTTTAGAATATATGCATATGTATGCGCACATCGTAAATATGCTTGGTTAGGAGTATATGTGTTCATATTTGACTACAATTGTGGATTTTGTACATGCACTCATATATTTATGTATCTGAAAAAAATATGATTTTAACACTGAAAAGTACCTTCTACTTTGTAACACTGCAAAATCTGTATTTTTTCTCTACAGTCTTCGTCATTTCATGATCCATAAAATATTGGCGCTATGGATTTAAAATCACGACCTACAAAAAGGCCATAAAAAAGTACATATTTTTCAATTTTTAGAAGTAATACACAAGACTCATTGTGAGATTCTATTTATTCTAAAGAGAATGAAAGTACATGTATTATTGTGTAGAAAATATACGAATACGTGTTTTCTGAAAATAGGAAATGCATAATATAGTATAAGGAAATGTGTGTAAATAAACATTGCGATGAAATTGTTAAAAATATATGAATTGTTAAAAAATTGTTGAAGAATTGTTAAAAAAATGTTGAAGAATTGTTAAAAAATGGTTGAAGAATTGTTAAAAAAAACCTAACGAAATTGAAGCAAAAGATAAAAGTGCGTGTAAGAAAATCGATAGAGAAATTAACCAGAACTAAAATCAACATGGTCATTGGTCAAAGTTACATTTATAGCTATAGCACGATTAGTATCGACGATAACGGTTCATGTTTTTCATGAAATACTTAATGTTGTGATGATTTTCTGTTTCTTCGGAAATATACACGGATAGATTAAAATGAGTTTTTTATGTAGTAATGTCGATTCATCGTTAATGAATGGATGCTATTTCAGGATATACGTGGAAATTTCGTTGCACGTAATTACGTAGGTTTCCGATCTATTGTCAAGATCTGAGTGATGTCACTTGGAGATAAGAGGAAATCAGTATATATATGTATGTCGTTTCGCACACTAAACACATCAATAGCCCAATGCAATTATACCTATAACCGTCTTGATTTATACATACATTTAAGCACACATGAGCTAAGATGCTTTGAAGCACACATACGATACGAACTACGATACTCTGCCTAGTTCAATACAAGTGCGAAATAAAAACGGCCAAAACTGGCACAATATTGGCCCGACGATGGCACGATTTGAATGCCAATGCTAAAGGTTTTTAGCATTCTATCGGCTTCGTTTAAATGTTCTAAAGATTATACAGGGGATTCGCGGGTAATTTAACGTCAATGTACTCCAATCGGGTCAACGACACTTTGAAATACAATGTTTCTTCTAACATCTCGATTATCTGTTTTCTACAAATCTGCACTCTCTAAATTCCTTCGAGTGATTTTTACCCTTATAGTTTCTTGTATAGTTTGTAGTATACTAATTTCAAGAGAATCCACTCTACGGAATTTACTGAGTCTGCTCAAGGGAAATTATTAATTATATAGGACTTTTCGAATTTCTGTTATGTTGATATAAAGTCCATTTTGCGCCATTTGACTCATCCACCCAATTTTTTTGGAAAAATATATTTTTATTGGAATTTTAGAGTGAACAAAAAGATGGAAATTCTTTCCGGAAAGGAAGTTTCAAACCGCATAAAATTGTGCATTTTTATTGAGTTTCGTGGTTATTTGATGGAAAGTTGTCATAAGCAGGTTTGCGTGCTTTGTATCCAACTTGATTGGTTCGTTAGCCTCAATATCGAGATTTGTATACAGTTATTATTTATCGATTTAAACTTGCATGCTATTTCAGGAATGTCCTTGAGTAAATAAACAACAGCTGTTATTTTGTAAATATTTAAATTTCACTTAATGCACGGGAGAATCGAAGATAAAAGTATATAAAGTATATAGAATCAAAGATTGAAGTATATAAAGTTATATGTTACATTGGGAAAACAGAAGACATAGCGTCTGACGTAATAAAAGACAGTGATATTGATTCTTAATTTAAATCACTTTATGCATCAAGCGCCAACAATAGAAATAGACATTTTCTTTGAAATACACTGGATTTTATTACCAGCTAATGTCGATAAATCGATTTCAAATTTTATCACCCCGCGTTTCATAATGTGCGATATTATGTGCGCTCTTCTATAGCGAGCTTTTTTCCAAAAGTTATTATCTATTTTTAATAGCTCGTTTTTCGGATCTTTTTATTTCTGAAATAGGTACAAGTGCTTTAATATATTTAACAAAGCACAAGAAATATGAAGGTCATGGTTAAAGTTTACAGTTTTACTTTTTATCAAAGTTTTCAAGGTCTTTAATTACGGATTAACTTCAGTTTCTTTGAATTTGTTAAAGAGATCCTTTAAATATAAACTTGTTAATCAATTTTTGTATAGCAGTGATTGTATCGAGTGTGATTTTTTGGTTGTAAGTTGTTAGAAATAGGAACGTATATAAGTTATCGATTTTCAGGCGGTGTCAACGCTCGCGAAGTCGTTCAAACTTGCGAGGAGATTATAAGCCAAGTCTCGAGTCGAATAGTAGTGTATTATTGTTATTGTTGGCTAATCGATAATGAGTCGCGTGACTGTTTCTCTTATTCTTACGTCACTTTATCTCGTGAGCAATGGTAAAAGTCCTTATATGCGTGCACGCAGTATCATTGAACCAAATCGTGATGAAAAAATTGTGCGTAAACGCCTTGTGGGAGGAATCAATGTTTTAATTAAATGTTTCATTCATGACACGAACCTCAGGCAGAGCAAGGAAGGAGGAGTAAAGCGCGTATCACACGTTAATCTCGTCAGTTAGAGAAGGAAGAGGCGAGGAGAAAGGTAAGAGAAAGGAAGAGAGCGTTGGTTTGATTTTGCGCACAAGCGCTCAAAGGTGCGGAAATTTCCATTACGTTTCTCCTTCCTTGCCATTATTACTTTTTACACGTTCCAAGGCTCTGACAATTATTCCAGTAACCTTACTTTTTTCTGTACAATCAACGACTTTTCGCTCTTAATAGCCATTTTATCAAATGTTATCTTCACTCTTTAATTTTAGCTACTATTGGGTGTAATTTGATACAATTGGGGCACCATTGGAATTTTTTGTTACGATTGGGGTTATACTGATACAACTGGAGCCTGTGCTGATACATTTGGGGCTATTAAGGTATAATTGGTGATATTTCAGCACAGTAGGGATTTTTTGATACAATTGGGACTATTTTGGTACAATTTAGGCTATTCTGATACAATTGGGGATATTCTGATACCATTAGGGCTATTTTGATACAATTGGGGATATTCTGATACAATTAGGGCTATTCTGATACGACTGAAGCTATTCTGATACGACTGAAGCTATTCTGGTGCGACTGAAGCTATTCTCATACGACTGAAGCTATTCTGATATAATTGGGATTATTCTGATACAAATGGGGCTATTCTGATACAGTTGAGTCTATTTTGATACAATTGGAGATATTCTGGTAGAATTAGGGCTATTCTGATACAACTGGAGCTATTCTGATATAATTGGGATTATTCTGATACAAATGGGGCTATTCTGGTACAGTTGAGTCTGTTTTGATACAATTGGGTCTGGTACAATTAGGGCTATTCTGAAACAAATTGGGCTATTCTGATACATTAATTGTTTCGAAGCAAATTTATTTTATCAGAATAAATGTATTATTTCAAAAAGTAGAATTAACAAAAAGTATTTAAAAACAAATTATTAATTTACAAATTTATTATCCTTACACAATTCTTTTCAATTTATCACGTTTCGGAGAAATTTATTTTAACATTTTTTTCAAAATACACTTCTCAATAAATAGTTTTTAAATCTAATCCAAAGTGAAGTTCTTCAAAGCAAAAGGTTGAAGTAAAGAGGCTACACATATAATTGGGATTATTCTGGGTCAAATGAAGCTATTCTGGTCCAATTGGGGCTACTCCGGTACAATTAGAGCTATTCTGATACAATTAGGTTATTCCGATACTGTTGGAATTATTCTGATACAATTGGAGCTATTCTGGTACAATTGAGGCTATTCTGGCACAATTGGGGCTATTTTGGTACAATTTGAATTATTCTAATACAATTGGGGCTATTTTGGTACAATTTGAATTTTTCTGATACAATTGGGGCTATTTTGGCATATATGTATTTTGGTACAATTTGAATTATTCTGATACAATTGGTGCTATACTGATACATTTGGGGTGTAAAATTTTAGTATATATACGGAATATATTTAGTAAAGGAGAGTATAAATTTTAGTAAATATACACGGAAGTGTGGGGACTATTTCTAGGACCTTTATTATTTCTACTAGACCTGGAAAAGGCTAGGAAAATTTTTTGGCAACACTGTCGTTAACCAGAGGGATTTTCCATGGAACTTTTGAGGGCCACTTAACTTTGGGTCACTTTGGGTCGTCGTGAAGACAGGACCTCGACTTCTTGAATATATACGTCTCAATATTATAGTTTCTTGACGCGAACTAGCTTTCGTGTAACTTGTATTAACGCTTTTATGTTTGATTTGAATAAACGTTCTTCTTGAAAGTAAACTCTGTACTTTCTAAAAAAAATACATATTCTTACAGAAGCAATATTTTTAGGCAGATTAGTATTTTTGTGCATACAAATGCAGTTTTGCATAGCACTTGCTTATACATCATGTTAAATGGGATTTAATATGATTAACAACATTTTTGTTACTAAATTTTATATTCTTCTTATTGAAATTAAATGTACATTTTCTTTACAGTTACAAAGAAAGTCATTGATTTGTGTACGTTTCTGTTGTGGAAATTAACATATTCATGAATTACGACACACATTTGAGTAAGTTGCAGATATTGAAAAGAAACTGTATTGTTGTATTCCTGAACCTCGTGCTGCTGTTTATGTATATACACTTTTGAGGAAAAAATGCCATGTTCCGGAACTTGCAGATTAATTTTGAAAAATGCATTATAAAAGAGACATTGTAATCTACACGGAAAGAAAAATCCGTCAAAAATTACCATGCTGTTCACTATAAAACGAACGCAAGTGACTTGGTGTCTAACTATTTATGAGGTGGCATGGGA
>WNHD01003214.1:0-13159 GCA_011057455.1 Ganaspis sp. Gsp50
ATATTTTATATTCAAAATTAATTTTTATACAATAAAAACTTATTTATTATTATTTTTATAAAATAACCATTGTACGGAACCCTTTATCTTTAGTGAGAGTCCTACACGCACTTGTCCAATGTTTTTTTTAATAATTATTAATTTTACAATAACAAATTAGCCGATTTTTTTAATGAAATTCGAAAGTTTTGACAACAAAGTGCTACGAAAAATTGAGACATAAAAATAAAAAAAATCCCCCCGAGGGTTATCTCGAAAAACATCTCCTTTAACAAATACAGTTTGATTTTTTTGTTTCAGTTGATCTTTTTGCAAGTTACAATGAACACCGCGAAACAACTTTGTTTCGAGGCGCTTCCGGAGATTCATTATCAATCGCTTAATTTTGAATATTTTTTATTAAAAATTTAGAAAAATATTGTGTATATGTTGGACTTTTAAATAAAAATTGATTAAATTATTATATTATTATTATAAAGAAAAATCTTAAAAACATGTAATTTTCTTACCGAATTAACCTTACCCTCCATCCCCCTTAAAAGGGATTTTGTATAATTTTCAGTTTAAAAGACTTTGTCCATTAATTTACATAAATAAAATACAAAAATTACTTTTTTTAACGTATGGGGCATTTCATTTCAAACTTATGCACTGTCAAAAAACGATCGCCTAAAGACTAATTTTCAAATACTTTTTTTTATGAAAAATGCATTAAATATAAAAGATAAGTTGTTAAATTTAAAAAATAAATTGTTTAGAAAGAAAAATGTTCAAGGTTTAAAACGGTGGTAAACTTTCTAGAATTCGTTTATCATATCACTAGTATTTTTTATTGAAAGATTTAAAACCTTCATATCTTAAAACATGTTTCCTCAAATTTCAGTGAAAATTGTATAAAAAGAAAGTATAAAGTCGCTAGTTTTTACTTTATAAAGATTATAATGGACTTTTCAGGGAATAATGAGATACAAATTAAAATATAAAATCATTTTTATGCATCTGACATATACGGTAAAGTTATAATAGCGAAGTATTATATTCTTTTGTTATTTTTTCAAATTCATACAAAAATTAAAATTAGGTATTTTTAAAATTTAATTTTTAGTTTAATTAAATTAAATTAAATATTAAATAATATACATAATTCTGGATTTTATAAATACTTTTAATTTTTGTATGAATTTGAAAAAAAACAAGAGAATGTAATACTTCGATATAATAACTTTACCTTATATGTCAGATGTATAAAAATGGTTTTATATTTTAATTTGTATCTCATTATTCCCTGAAAAGCCCATTATAATCTATATAAAATAAAAAATAGCGACTTTAAACTTTCTTTTTATAAAATTTTCACTGAAATTTGAAGGTACATGTTTTGTGATATGAAAGTTTTTAATCTTTAAATAGAAAATACTACTTGAAATGATAAACGTTTCATAGAAAGTTTACCACCGTTTTAAAGCTTGAACATTTTTCTTTCAAAATCACTATTTATCTTTTATATTTAATGCATTTTTAATAAAAAAAATCTATTTGAAAAATAGTCTTTAAGCGATCTTCTTTTGACAGTGCATCTGTTTGAAATGAAATGCCCCATATACATTTTACATAAAACGTTTTCATTTAAATTATGTAAATTATACTATTTTTCAATAAATATTTTTTAATATAATAATAATACTGTAAATTCGACTCATTGTAATTGAAATAATAAAATAATATTAACAATATTAATAATAAAAATACTTTTATAGGAAAAATTTATTATGTATTATGAAATATTATGAAATATGTATTTTGAATTTGAAAAAAGTAAGAAAATGAATCAAACTGTATATAAACATAAATAAATATTAGAAAATTCGAGGGAGCGTTAGCGACCGAGAATAATATTGCTAGTTCTTATAATATTTATTCAATTACATTTTGAAATAATTATTAAAATTATGGTTGAGCAGGTAAGTTTTTGTTTAAGCAACCAGACCAAAAAATACAAAATACTCAATTAGACAATTTTATTTTAAATTCACATTGTTGCAATTAACTATTTTTTAGCGTTTTGACATGAATCATGAAATAGAAAATAATATGATCAACATTAAAACTCTTATATTATGATATATATACAAATATTGTTAGAGTATTTAATTTTATTTGATATAGAAACTAATCGCGCGCTTTAGCGCACCAAGTCTAAGCTAGTAATAATAATATTAAAAGTAATAATGCTGTTGTCAAGATTAAAATCAGTATATAGTACAGGAATACTAAAATGAGGAGGCATTTTTACAGGTACTGTGACACACCTGTATGTTTTGTTACCCTACGTAACGAAGAACTGACTTAACTATCTGGCTGTCAAAAACGAAAAGAAGAGCATGAGAAGAAGAAGGGAGCGGAAGACGATGAAACTCGTTCTCATTATGATATTTATATTCTTATGCAGAAGCAAGAGAACCGAATGAAGCTAACCATGAAGTTAAAAAAAGATAATGTAGTTTGACTGGACGCATGCATTATATAGATATAGCAGCATAAAAATCACTATAAAAAGTTAAAAAGTGCCGCCGTCAGAGCACAGGGACGACAATGGATGAAATATGCCGCCCTGTTTGACCCTACTGGATATTTTCGGTATCGAACTTTTTATGCTTATTTTTTTCAAATACCATACAGTAAAGCCTAGTGATTCATTTGAAACTGTATGCAAGATCAGTGACTATAGGAATATGCATTTCTATTTATTTATAAATTCAGTAGTATCTAAATTTCAAACTCGGAAATAAAGGACAAGAATAAGAACAACAATAGGTATAAAGCTTCAAAGTGTCTAAAATATAAGAAGTGTTCTAATATTTGGTTTCATTAAATTCAATTTTTTAAAATTTAAGTACGTTGTAACAGAATCTATAAGAAATTTAGTATGTGAGAGAGAGTCCATCATTGAAGCATGTTTTGTTGAAAGTCGTAATAATAATTGAATTTTACAAATTCTAAATACTTTTTGTCTTAATATGAAAATTAAATACTTGACTAGGTAATGCACACATAACATACACAAATATAATTTATTATACCCAGGTGCGAATTTCGTTCGGCTGACAGACTTTATCCGACTGTCGGCCTAACCTCTCCCAGAGTTGGCCCGACCGTTGACAAAACCTCCGTAAACAGAGTTTTAAAGACTGCCCAGTTAAAAATTCTCATATCTTTTCTAAAAAAACATAAGTTTGTCTTTTTAAATGTAACATTGTTTATTGATTTCCAGCATTTTCTAATGTAACAGATGCGAATTTATGAATCTTAAGTTAACTTTTGTTAAAATAAAAATTTGAACAGTGAGATGTTCTCTTCCTCTACGTAACTTATTGTTGTATCATTATTGACCTTTTAAATTGCCTTCATTTCGTTTTCTAAACTACTACTCTTTACCAAAAACCACTCCTAAAAGTTTTCAATACAGATAAAAATCTTAAAATTAAAAAATGCTCTCTATTTCATGATAACTGCAATAGCCAAAAATTTAATAATCATCTAGGGGTTGCATTTCTGTAAAGGCTTTCTAGAAAAAACAAAATGAAGTCATTTTGAATGGTCAATAATGAGAGAAAAATTAATTGCATCAGAGAACAGGAGTATTCTATTGTTTACATTCTTATTTTAACAAAAGTTGTCATAGGAGTGGTTTTTCAAAAGGGATTTTGCTTCCTCACAGATTGATTAGTTTTTTAATGTAAAAACTTTTTCCAACAGAAACTATAATTAAAAAATCAAAATTTTAAAAGTTATATTTAACAAAAATCGAATTTTATGTCAAAAATGAGACAAAATTGTCATTTACTCCTTTAATTTCTGATAAAATATATACTTTATAAAGGTAAATCGATTCGTCTCGATGCAAGGAATAACATTTTCTCATTTCTTGCTTGAAATTGTAATAAGGAAAAGAGATTTATTAAAAAAAACATATTTTTAAAGGAAAAAGTGTTCTCAAAATTTTTTGATTGATTATTTCTAAAATTTATCTGATTCTTGATTTTTATGAGTGTAATAACTGTGCCAAATTTCATTGAAATCAGTGAAAGCGTTCTCGAGGTAAAGTCTTTTAGCTTCCTCATAGGGAAGTATTGTTTCCGGTCCGAATTTCGATTTTCTAAAAATAGTCTAAATCAACTCAATTTCATCCAAAAAGCATAGATACGTAGTTTTAGGTCAATGTCCAGATGTATGTGTGTGTGTGTGTGTGTGTGTGTGATCGTTTTTTTTGTGGACTCTCTATCTTGAGAACACTTTGACCAATTTTATTTAAATTTGGCACAGTTACTACACTCATAAAAATCAAGAAACAGACACAAAGAATTTTAGAAATAATTAATCAAAAAATTTTGATATCGTTTTTTCTTCAAAAAATACTGCTTTTTAAAGAAAATTTTTTCCCTAATTAAAAAGTAAATTCATTAATGAAAAAATGATATTCTTTGTATCGAGTCGAATCGATAGACCTATATAAAGTCTATATTTGACCAAGAATTAATTGTGTTCCTACTGAAAATTCCTGTGCAAGAACTTGTACAAGATCTTGTACAGGATCTACAGTAAAATTAGTACTAGATCTACTGTGTATCTTGTACAAGATCTTGTACGAGTTCTGCATAAGAAATTGGAACACGGACCATACAAGAACCTGTATAAGATCCCGTACAAGTTCTTGTACATTAACATATTTATATTGGGGTTCTTGTACATGTTCTTGTACAGGTTCTTGTACAGGAACTTGGACGTATAAATTAGTTTGTTTTTAAAACTTTAAACAATGTGCACTACTTTTCTGTGATTGCTTGGGCTGCGCAGTAGGTTTTAATCAGTAGGTTTTAATCAGTAGTAACAGAAGGACACTGTGAAAAAAGTTAGTTTTTTTATAATTTTTAAATAAAGAGAAACATTTATAAAACATCTTGTACAAGAACTTGTAGAAGAACTTGTACAAGATCCTGTACAAGAACTTGTACAAGAACCTGTACAAGGACCTGTACAAGAACCTCAACATAAATGTGTTAATGTACAAGGACATGTACAGGATCTTGTACAGGTTCTTGTACTGGTTCTTGTTCCAATTTCTTATGCAGAACTTGTACAGGATCTTGGACGGGTTCCACGGTGGATCTAGTACTAGTTCTACTGTGGATCTTGTACAGAAATTTTCAGTAGGGCGTAAATGACAATTTTGTATTATTTTTGACATTCAAAATTAGTTTTTTTCACATAACTCTTAAAATTTTAATTTTTTAACTTTGGTTCCTTTTGAGAAAATTTTCTACATAAAAAACTAATCAATTGACCTATATAAAGTATTTATTTTACCAAGAATTGATAGATTTAATTACCATTTTTTAACATTTTTGACATTTAAAGTGGAATTTTTTTAAGTAACTTTTAATATTGTTCTTTTTTAGCAATTGTTCCCTTGGCAAAAATCTTCTGCATTGAAAAACGAATCGATTGAGCTGTATAAAGTATATATTTTATAAAAAATTGATAGAATAAATGAAAATTTTGTCAAATTTTTCACATTTAAATTTGATTTCTTTATGTAACTTTTAAAATTGTTAGTTTTAAGCAATAATTTCTTAGGCAAAAATCTTCTAGAATGATAAACGAATCAATTGAGCTATATAAAGTATATATTTTACAAAAAATTGATGGAGTGAATAACAATTAAATCTATGAGGAAGTAAAATGTTCATAAATAAACATAATTTTCCACTAGTTTAAAAATCATGTCACTATAAATTCACCTTGGGGGTTGTTTCTGGTATAAGGGTTGTAATCCTAAATTCCATTTAGTTCATTGCAAGAGGATTAAAAGTATGGAACAATATTTAATTTAAAATGAGAAAAATTTTTACATTTTTCAAAATTTTTATCCTTATAAAGTTAGTATTGGGGTTGTTTTTGGTGTAATTACAAAAGTGGTTAACTTAAAAAGAACAACACATTCTTTTTATTAGTAATTCAAGAAAATCTGGAAGAAGAATATATATCACTTTTTAAGATAATTTGTCTCTAAAAAGTCAAACTAGTGGTTGTTCTTGGGGTTAACAGTTGAATCTGGTGCTTTTTCTAAAGGTACATTTATAAATTTTGAAATTATTTAAATATTTTAAGCTATTTAAACAATTTTTGTGCATAAATTGGCAAATTATATAATTTATTAAAAAAAATCATTTTTCATGGTGAAATTAAGGGTTGCCTTTATTGCCCGTAAATCCCGTAAGCGAATTGATCTAGCAAAACGGCCGGACACGGGTATCCTTTTTTATGCCCACTTTCAGAAGTTCTTGGAGTTCTTCATGTGTGCAAACAAAAGTTGAATTTTGTTGTACGATGTAATTTGTATATAATTTTTACGTTTATAAAGAACCGAGAGTAGAAGTGTTCTGGAATTAAAAATGTTTTATTTCTTCAAAAATATTTTGTGTGTTATTTTAACGCTGATAAAGAAACATACCCGAAAGTGTTTTTTTAATTTAAAAATATTACATTATGAGAAAAGTATTTTATGTGTAATAATAAGAATTATTTTTTGAAGTTAATTGAAATTGGTTGAAAATTATAGTCTAGAAGTCAATTTAAATCCTATTTCATGAATTTTTCCCATTGTGCTGCGCGCGTATAACTTGCTCCCGGAATTCAAAAAGTAATTTTAACACATTAAACATATCAGGTCCACTCTGTAAACTTTTACAAAACGTTTCTAACATTCCCAGGTGTATAATAACAAAAAATAACGAAAATCAAAATAATCCAAATTGAAATAAATTAATTTGTTTATAAAAAATTAATAACATTCTACAAAAAATTTAAAAAACTTTTTTTTTGGTAATATTGTTTAAAAGTCAAGAAAAAAAGAAACATTTTTTCTAGTATCGAAATTTTTGTAAATTCAACAGTTCTGCACAAGAAATTAGAACAAGAACATGTACAAGGTACAGGTACATATCTATGTACATTAACATATCTATATTGGGGTTCATGTACAGATTCTTGTACAGAAACTTGGACGTATAAATTAGTTTCTTTTTAAAACTTTAAATAATGCGCACTACTTTTCTAAGATTTCTAGGACTGCGCATTAGGTTTTAATCAGTAGTATAACAGAAGGACACTGTGAAAAAAGTTAGTTTTTTATAATTTTTAAATAAACAAAAAAATTTATAAAAAATCTTGTACAAGAACTTGTACAAGATCCTGTAAAAGATCCTGTACAAGAACCAGTACAAGAACCTGTACAAGATCTTGTGCAAGAACTTGTATAAGAACCTCTACATAAATATGTTAATGTACAAGAACCTGTACAGGATCTTGTACAGGTTCTTGTACTGGTTCTTGTTCCGATGTCTTATGTAGAACTTGCACAGGATCTTGTATGGTTTCCACAGTGGATCTAGTACTAGTTCTACTGTGGATCTTGTACAAGTTCTTGTACAGGAATTTTCAGTAGGGATATCAGTGAAGCACAATGCAACACAGTATACTACTTTGTATGACATAAAGGCGTAAAATACTACTGCATGTGCAAAAAAAAATATACTATTACTGCACATGTCAGAATATCAAAGTATAATATACAGCTGCTTAAAACGGCTGACGCCGTCATGTCAAGCACAAGTAATAAGTGTTTCACGATGCAGGGTCTCTGAAGCCCAGTATCGGCGGCTGGTCAGGATGAGAAAGCAGGTCTAAGGCGTCGTCATCCAGCGACTGCAGCTCTACAGTAGTGGGAAACTTGGCTACTGTAGGGGATAGTCCTACAAGACAAAGATCTGCAGGTTCAGCAGGGAAACCTCTAGAACAAAATGAATCGTATCATAATTTGGAAGAATCAACTCAATCGTATGCAGAAGTTTCAAGCTTAACGAAACTAATTTTCTTTGATCCACATGATGGAGAAAATAATGAAAGTCTTGATACTAGTCATTCTAACGTTGAAGATAAAATTATAGGATTTATAGCAAGTTACAGCGAATCAAGAAGATGTAAATGATTTGGTGAAAAATTTAGAACTACCAAAAGATGGATCTGAATATTTAGCTTCATGGTAAAAAAAATAAATTTTACTTCAGATGTAAAATCATCTTTCTATCGAGATAGAGAGAAAGAATTTTTTTTGCCCACAAAGAAGACATTTCTTTAGTATATTGTACGGATGTTAATGGTTTAATAAATCAATTAAAACCAGATTGTTATAAAAGTAATGAATGGAGACTGTTTATTGACTCGTCGAACAAAAATTTAAAGGTTGTGTAACTACATAATACTAACAAATATGCTTTAATACCTGTTGCGTATTCAAGGGGGGTTTTAAAAATTATAACTATTTTGTTAGGACAACAATCTGGTTTTACGAAGATGCCGTCGTGCTTCTTATGTGAGTGGGATAGTAGAGATCGGGCAAACCACTACATTAAAAAAGATTGGCCTAAGAGACAGTCACTTAAACCTGGAGAAAAAATGTTCTACATAAGCCCTTAGTTGATTCATCAAAAGTTCTACTACCACCTCTACATATAAAGTTAGGACTTGTAAAGCAATATTTTAAGGCTTTAGATAAAGATTTAGTAGCTTTCAGTATATTGCAGAAATGTTTTCCAAGGTTTCAGATGCAAAGATGTAAGAAGGAATACTAAACGGGCAACAAAGTAAAAAAATGTTACACAATAATGTTTTATTAACAAAAATGAATAAAAAAGAAAAGAATGCGTGGCTCAGTTTCAAAAACGTAGTGGAAAATTTCTTAGGAAACAATAAGAGTCTGAATTACAAACAAATTTTAGCAGACATGGTTAAGGATTTTAAAGATACTTGATGAACTTGAAGCTGCATTTATTGGATTCTCACGAAGATTACTTTTCACCAAATCTTGGAGATTATAGTGAGGAACAAGGAGAACGATTCCACCAAGATATCAAAAAAATGGAACGTCAATATCAAGGATCGTGGGGTATAAATATGATGTCAGATTACTGCTGGTCCCTAAAAAGAGATGTAGCTCAAGGAAGAAAAAGTATAAGAGGCAAACTCTACACCGATCATTTCAAAACAAAAGAGCACGATACCACAATAAAAGAGATTAAATTAATATATTAGTTCGCTTACTGAATACCAGCCACCATTGCAAACATTGTGAACAATATCTAACCATATACAAATGCATGCGTTTTCAAGTTCCAATAGCTGTACAAAATCTTCCTCAACAAACGGGTTCGATATCAGCGATGAAAAAATTCGCCAGAATAAACTAGCGTAAAGTTTCGGCTAATTTATTTTTTAAAACTTGCTCTATTTCGTGTTTTTAAGCAGATTTTTGAAATTATCTCCAAAGTTTGAGCCAATTTAACAATTTTGACTTTGGTTTCGGTTTTAGCACGAAAAAATACGTCGAAATACACTAGTGTGAAGTTTCGGCAATTATTTTTTTAAAATTTGCTCCATTTCGTGATTTCGAGCGGTTTTTTGAGCTTATCTCCTAAAATCGAACTAATCGGAGAATTTCGACTTCAAATTCTGTTTCATCGCAAATAAAATACGTCAGAATACACTAGTTTAAAGTTTCGGCAAATTTTTTTTTCAAACTTTGCTCTATTTTGTGCGTTTGAGCAGTTTTTTGAAATTATCTCCAAAGTTTGAGCCAATCTAACAATTTTGACTTTAGTTTCGGTTTCAGCACGAAGAAATGCGTCGAAATACGCTAGTGTTAATTTTCGGCAATTTTTCTTCAAAATTTGCTCCATTTTGTGATTTTGAGCAGTTTTTTGAGCTTATCTCCTAAAATCGAACCTATCTGAGAATTTTGACTTCGGATTCGGTTTCAGCGCGAAAAAATACGTCAGAATACATTAGTGTAATGTCTCGGCCACGACACTTGTTTTTTGTTTTGTGTGGCTGTGTAATAGTTATTTGTCAATAACCCAAATATTTGAGTGAAATAAATAAATTAATAGTTATAAACGACTTATTATTTGTATTAAATAAATTCGTTTATTAGAATCAATTGATTATTTACTTGGTCCAATTAAAGTTTATTTGATTCAAATAACTGTAATTCAAATAATTCAAGTTATTTGAACCAAATACATATTTTTTAAATCCAAATAAATACTATTTGAATCAAATAATTTTTTTAGTGTGTGTTGCAAGAAACCGTCATCATCATCCATAGTTTAAAAATAGTATGATATAATGCAAGATGGAGTTTATTTTAAAAGGGGGTTGATTTAGGGTTAATTTTCGACTGATCATCACTGGTAGTGATGTATTATTGTTAGTGCCCACCATAAAGGTTTTTTGCGACCTAGAAGCTCTAAAAAATACTTAGTTTAAAAAAACTGAGATGTAGAAAAAGATTGTAATTATTTTAACCCTTAATGGCCACACCTCAGTCAGGCCACATTGCGGCCACCTGGGTAACTCATTACCCCACGCTGAAAAATATAGTTGTACTAGACATATGGGCATTTTAAGACTTCTATCCGATTGTTTCATGTTTGTTTAAGTGTTTTTTAACTTTTTTAATGATTTTCATAGATTAATTTATAGAAGACGTTTTAAAAACTTGTCATATACGTGAAAATTCAGCAAAAATGGCTTTTATCAGATGGAACTTCATTACTCTGTTATTTTTTAATACTTTTGGCTAAAATTTTAAGATTGTTTGCACAACATATACCCGTACGATAAAAAATAACAGTATCCGTCGACCATTCAAAAAATGTATTTATTTTGCAAAATTACTGGAGAAAAAAATGCAAAAAATTACAAACCATAAAATTTGCTTTTTTTGAGTTTTGTTATTTGTTCATTCGAAATAAGAAGTATACTATCCCCGTAGACACGTATACATTTTCAGGTGGTCTTCACCATGCAACATAAGGTGGTCTTCACAATGCAACATAAACGTGCGAACGTGTACGGACATGGGTCTATTTTGTATGGATAACGTGCCCGTGTCCATGCGCGTTCGCCCGTTTTCTGCTGCATTGTGAGGTAGTCTTCACAATGCAACGTAAACGGGTGGACGTGTACGGACACGGGTCAATTTTGCAATGGATAACGTGCCCGTGTCCGTGCGCGTTCGCCCGTTTTCTGCTGCATTGTGAAGATGGCCTGAGGTGGTCTTCACAATGCAGCAGAAAACGGGCGAACGCGCACGGATACGGGCACGTTATCCATGCAAAATAGACCCGTGTCCGTTCACGTTTACCCATGTTGCATTGTGAAGACTGCCTGAAGATGGCCTAAACGGGTGAACATGTACGCATGCGGGTCTATTTTGCATGCATAACGTACCCGTGTCCGTATGCGTACGCCCGTTTTCTGCTGCATTATGAAGACGAGCTCATGCGGGAATAGATGACAACAACAAAAGAACACGAAAGAGTAATTGTAAGGAAAAAAGTTTATTTCACTTCTCATATGTAAACGCGAGATCAGAAAAATTTTTGGAGAGTATTTTATCAATTATATTTATTTATGGGCATTTATGACATAAACATTGTTGATATATATGAAACTAAGTTCATAAATCGTATTTTCATTACCTAGAACCTACGCGTCATCTTACAATAAACGTACACTAGATTTACTCAATAAACAACAACATACACAAATAAAACTGAATTATTTCACTTGAACAGACAAGATTCCGTGATGACTAGGGATTGGAATTTCTTTTTTCCTATAAAAATATCAAAAAGTTATCTTTATTTTGTCTACTGACACCTCAAACAAACCGATTTAAAACAAAGAAAATCGGTGTCAAGAAACGGTTGCGGCCACACTGGGATAACCAGTTACCTCCTGCCGATAAAGCGAACGCTCAAAGCGCCCTCACGCTTTTTTACGATCTCTTATGTAATTGAGTATTACCTCACATTTGTCTACTATTGTCAGAAGTCGTTATCTGTATTAATTTCAAAGGATTTATACCTCAAAATTCACTTCTTCTGAGCCTGGGGTAACTAGTTACCCCGTGTGGCCGTTAAGGGTTAAAAGGTAGTAGGTGTAGTTTTCGAATCATCATCACTGGTAGTGATTTTCCAGTGTTCAGCATATTATTTTTGTTGCAACGCAGAAGCTCTAAAAGAACGTAGTTTAAGAGAACTGAGATGTAGAAAAAGATGGTGATTATTTTAAAAGAAAATTGATTTTAGGGATAGTTTTCAACTGATAATCACTGGTAGTAACGTCTTTATGTCTAACATGAAGTTTTCTCGCAACAAGGAAGCTCTAAAAAATGCTTAGTATAAAAGAACTAAGATGTAGAAAAAGATTGTAAATATTTTAGAACGTGGTTGATTTTAGGGGTAATTTTCGACTGATTATCACGGGTAATAATGTCTTAGTGTCTAGCATGAAGTTTTCTTGCAACACAGAAGCTCTAAAAGATTCTTCGTTTAAGAAAGCTAAGATATAGAAAAAAATGGTGATTATTTCAAAAGCTGGTTGACTTTAGGGGCATTTTTCCACTAATCATCACTGGTAGTAATTTCTCAGTGTCTAGTATGAAGTCTTGTTGCAACGCAGAAGCTCTAAAAGAATTCTTCGTTACAAAAGTGTATGATTACATAATAGGGGTTGGTTATTGACTATGAAGGTTAAATTATGATTGGTTATCCTTTAATAGCATTTCTAAATGTCGCACATATTATTTTCATGACCCACTAAGCCTTAAGAATAATCCTTAGCATCAAAATATTTTTGAAAAATAATTTTTCTTTTTGCTGTATCCCCCATATTGGATCCGCCATTTTGAATTTCAAAAGTGCTACTCTGCCTTGGAAAGTAGATAAATTTACCCAAGTTTGAAGCCTAATTGGAACTTTCTACGTCAAAACTAATTTTGGGGGCGGGAGAGTGGTCTCTCGTTGAGAAAGAATGCTCCATATATAATTCAGTTCTTAAGAATTAAGTGAATATAATATTATTTATGTTTTCCTTTAGACTTAATTCATTTTGCTTCCTCAAGAGGAAGCTTTGTTTTCCTGCACTTTTAACTTTTTTAAACTAGTGGTAAATTATCTTCACTTCATGAAGATTTTGCTTCCTCATAGAGAAAAGAATTTCAAGTTTTTAAGTAAATTTCTAATAAAATATATAT
>WNHD01003215.1:5977-22008 GCA_011057455.1 Ganaspis sp. Gsp50
TTGCGTATGACAGTAGCCATTTTCATTTTCAACAATACATTATGGTTGAACTACCCAGAATTATGACAGTACCTTCGAATTATTTCTTTCAGTGTTCTTTGTACAGGCCTAATTAAGGGTTGACGACCCCTCGCTGATAATGGAGCATATTGATATATTATAATTAATTAGAATTGCGATTTGAATCAGAATTTTTATTAAGGCATATTCAGGTCTGTATGTAGGTTCTTAACGGATTCGCAAGTATTTGAAGAAGCCCTCTTAAATGAAGAGGACTATTTTCTACGAGGCGAGACTCTCATACTACATACTTGATGTGCACATGAAGAGCGAGAAGTGGCAGGCTTAATGGCCGTTAAACATAACACACGCAACGCGTTAATGTTTCAGGTATTTAGTGGCTGTTAGAATACGTTCGTTAATAGGTAAAACGCACTTCGTTACGGCCTCTGCATGCATACGTGCGTCGTTATGCAAATTTTCCAAATGCCGTGCACCAAGTGCGAATCAACAGCACACACAGTAACACACCCATCTTTAAATATTCCCCCTGCTATGTCCAACTTTTCCCCTTGATATCATTCGACAAAAAATTTAACCTCTTTCCTGCCGGCGATTCATAAATCCATCAATTAAGCCTAAATTTAGACTTATTTATATCATAATTCCCAATAAACATATTTCTAAAATAGCCAATTTGCAAAGAACATTGTGCATATGCAGGAACAGAAAGATGTCAAGAAAAAGTTTCTTGATGAAGAGAAACTTCATTTCGCATGTTCACTACATGCGGTTGTGCAAGAGGTTGCGTTTTGTGGTGGTCAGACCCAGTTGGATGTTAAATTTCCAATAGTGAGGAAGGCAAAATGGAGAAGGCAGAGGGTGAAGAAAGACAGAGGGATTAGACAAAGAGAGGATTGCGGAGGTGAAGCTGACCACGGATGAGGGAAGTCGTGGTTTCGTGGTCGGCGCGGTTGTGGGTTAGGCAAATTGAGATAGTTCGTAAACCGCCATCGTCCACTGATCTAACAAAGCGCTACTACGTTGCCTTTCCTCTTCCCCCTGCCTAGAATACAATTTCATTTCAACACTTCAGCAAACAACTGCACAGACTGTCCAAATCCCTTAAAATACATTTTCACTCTACCGAAACTTTCCATTTGCAAGCATTTTTAATCCTCATTTGGTTTTATCAAGAAGAATACGATTAAGCCACTAGGACAGTGCTTCAGGAATGTCAATAGGACTAATACTTCTGATTACATACTCAAGTAGTAACTGAAGTAGCAACTTAGTAAATACTGAAGTAGCAGCACTAAAGTAGTAACTAAAGTTGTACCTGAAGTAGTAACTAGAGTATTAACTTCCTATTATTGATTGAGAAAGTGTGAGAAACTATGTGAGATTTTTAGAAGCAATGGTATGGATGAAGTAATGGTTTTCTTGAATGGAGTTAGTGATTAGTTTGAGTTATTTGAGAAGCGCAGTGATCGGCAAAGGGAATAGTCCGTATCTTTTCAAAGGCTTGAATTCAATAGCTAGAAGTGTCACCCTCCGAGTGTCAGACGTTGTAGACTTGGCTCATCGTCACCGTCGTGGCATTTAAGAGCTTCATTGTATGAGCCCACTGAATACCACAATAATCGTGGTATTAATAAATCCGCCTAGTATTTGCTCAAGTACGTCTGTTAACAAATCCATCGCGTTCACAAAACACGTTCTTCAATTTATTTCCAACTTTTACACAATGTTTCTTTATTTCAAAGTGTACATTTTCAAGATACTTATGAAACCTTTCTTAATACCATCCTACAGTTTAATCAAAAATTCTACAATACAACAATACTACAATACAATCAAACATCCTAGAATGTAATTAAACATCTTACAATTAACAACCATATCCTCATCTACCCTTCGTTAGATGATATTGTTGAATATTAGATGAATGAAATTCTGTATGATAAGTGTGCAAAATGATAGTATTTAAAAAGTTGTGAAATGTAACTAGATTAGTACAACAATAATTTCAGGTAAATTTTTGAAATACATTAGCTTTGCAGTGATAAGTCAGTTATCCATCAACGAGTCAACTTACAATTAGCTCATCCACATTGTACTATGTAATTGCTTTCTGCTTCATTCAAACCAAACATTTTCTGAGTTGAAAGCTGCTGCTTGATGCATTTGATAGAAATAGTCATTTAAAATACGGAAAAATTACCAAAATGTAAAGTTGTGGTTTAACTATTTCAGTATCCACAATTGTTTACAACTGTATCGTCATTTTGCATGTGCTGCATATGGCACATGGCCAGAATTATCTTCCTGATGTTCCGGAAACGAAAGATTAGAAGAATAGTTGAAGAATTAAAGACTTGTGTGCTATTTAACTTTAGGGACACGTTGAATGATCTTTAGACACATAGTAGACTTTCTAATTCAAGCTGTAAATAAAGCTTAATAAAGCATTGTCATCTATAGCAATGTGATCCACAGCACATGATTTACATCAATTTTACTACAGCCTTTATATGAACAACCACAAGTCATAATGTGACAAGCACATCTTGCAAGATCGGTAAACCAAGGTTCACAATCTATTACATTAACTACCCTTAAACTTAATAATCTATGACAAAATGAAACTCAACAAAAGCCCGAATGGACAAACTGCATTAAAATCATGCAACTTGTGGTTGAGAAACCCTGACAAAGTGTAAACAGTGCTGTATTGTATTTGTGTGCTTAGCCTAGCAAATATTAGCCACCATATCGCTTATGGTGTGCTTGTTGAGCGAGAGTGACGGCGATGGTTGGTACATTGGTGTACTCGGCACTTGAAATGTATACAACTGAATGTGTTGGTGAGTCTAGACGAATATGTGTTTGTGATGAGTAAAGTGACTGCGGTAGGGTGAGGAGGCAAGAAGGGTAAGCTGACAAAGAAGGGTAAGCGGAAAGGAAGGGTAAGCGGGATTGAAGGGTAAGCAGGCAAGAAGGGAAAGCGGGCGAATAGTGTGCGATTCGTGGCAGAGTGTGTTTGTTCGACCATCCGTAGGACTGTTTGTCCTCGCTCTCCTTGTTTGAAGAACGTCGGGATCTCCAGTCTGTGCAAACTCCTCATTATTGCGAATGGCGTAAACAATATATAGTATACACGTGCACAGACAAACCTATGCACAGCAATTCACAGCCAAACCTATGTGTAGCAATTCACAGACCTAGTCTCTGCTTTCCAACACACGTAGATACCTAGCAAACCAGTAGTTGTGTCTATCTAAACATTTCCACATGAATGTTTGGGACTACAGTGTCGGAATTAACTGCGAAAAGGAGGTCGCAAAACAGTGATTATAAATCCGACTAAAGAAACGTTCAGAGCAGCAGAATCATCATCTTTACTCGCCCTGGTGAAAATCGTCTCATTTGCATCACGGAATAATGTCCACAAGATTAATATTCATTCTAGGATGTCCAACTTCTCATTTACTTAAACACTCTTGGAATTTAAAATTCGTGGAAACTGAATAATTCATTTTTTGTACATCTTTTGCTTTTACAAGTTATTTAAATATACATACATATCATTGATGCATATCATTGTAGGATCATTATAATTTATGTACATCATCAGTAAAGAATTGATGTAAATCTTTATTGACTAATTGATGTATATCATACTTAGATATATATCATTATATAACTATAATTGATGCATATCGTCAATAGAAAACAATAATAATTGATGCATATCATTATTAGGGAAGTATAATTGATGTATATCACTATTAGAGAACTATAAAATTGATGCATATCATTATATTTGCAATGGATGATCATTATTGGATACTAATTCAAGCGTACAATTGATGTACATCATAATTAGGCGTATATCAATCACTTTGTACTAATATTGACGATAAGACTGAAATATATCCCAAAGCTATTATGAATTGAAAAGCCATTGAACTGCTACCCTAATTAAGGTGTTAGGGGGAAACGAGTTTTGTCCTGCTCCAATTTTCCCTTCTCAAATTGAATGTAATATACAATGCCCTGTGGGTGTTATGTGCGTTTAAGTTCAGACCTGCCTCGACGTTTTCCAAATCGCACTGACACTCAATTTTAAACGAGCTATCGAGAATGACTGCCTATTCACTATCCAATCGTTATAAATAGCCGAGCCCCTTTCCATCGTCTCGGGATTAATTTCCACCCTTCCGAATAATTCATATCAAAGAGAAGGCACCCTGCTGATCATAATGCGATTATATGCTTTCGAATTTTCGCCGCAGGAGTTATTTTAAATTAAATCTTTCTAATCATTTCACTCTAAATACCAAATGTCGAATTCAATGTCCCAAATAGAACTGGGTTATGGTACTTTTAGAGCAAATTAAAATCTAAAGGGATATATTTAGATCAAAAGATAAAAATTTCAAATTATATATTATAGGGAATCGAAATATAAAGGGATATAATTAGATCTAAAGATATCCCTTTAGATTTGAATTTGAACCAAGTACGTAGTTTTATTTGAATCCAAAGTATACAAAAGAAACTAAAAGAGATGACAAACCTTATTCTCTATGCATCAGTAATAACAAAAATTTACCTTTTTTTTTTAAACAGGTCAATAAATGACGAACGTTTGGAAACTTTCCCAGAAAATTGAAGAATTGACTCGTAAATTTAAAACATTTAAAAAGGCTTTCACAGCGTATTTTAAGAATAATAAATGTAAAACAACAATATAGGCTAGCAGTCGGGGAGTATAGAAGCAAGCTGTCAAGTTCACAAACTTCATGACTGCAATATAATTCCGAGAAGGACCAAGTTTCAAGTCAAGTGACAATGAAATTATTGGTTTCAAATTTGCGAGTTTGAAATTCTCATCTCTCTGGTTTGGGTCTTTTATACACAGAGTTTGTAATAGACAAGCAAAAGCCAGGATAGAAGTTTCCAGGAGAGAAGATTTGAGTTTGATAGATAGATGAAAAGGAAGAGGACTTCATTGTTGGCTTTGGAACAGAGGGAAAGTATCTTTCTTTGGCATCTACGGTTCCAAATAAAACTGTGTAATAAACTCCAATTGTTCCGAGTGGTCAGAGCCAAGTCTATTTCTCTCTTTCTCTCTCGAGAGGCGCACACGCCAGAATTAATCTTATTGCACGATTCGTAAAGTGTCATGCTCCAATTTTCTTCTGCTTCTATTCTCCATACGCCTCGTTTGATGGGGAGATGGCGTAATCCGGATATAGAGTCCCATGTGTCGTTGACACTTTTAGTGGAGATGACTCTTTAAGCTTATTCTCCCTTTTATCCCGGGGTTAATATGAGCAGTTTAATCTTTTCAGAACTAAAACTGCAATAATTCAGCTGATTCTAAAGCAAACTTGAGCCATAACGAGAGTTACTTTTAAACACTTGCATTGTTTATTAAACGGATTTTCTTAAAAACTTCAAGAAACTTTTATGCCTTTGTTGTAAACTTTTTCCTTTGCATATTACCTTCTTTTTTTTTGTTCTAAAGGTTTTAACTTTCTGGTTTAGAATTGACAGAAAACTGACATTTTAAACATTTTATTGCAAAAGAAGTATAGTTTTATATTTATGTGATTGATTAAATATCCACTTTATTTTATATAACATGTAGAGTTATATCACCTATGCAATTAGCAGTCAATATTTCGCACTTGGGTTGTTACAGAAAAATTACTTGAGTTTTACTAAATCTTATAGAAATTGTGCAATTGACAGTTTTTGAAGGTCATAAAAAGTACTGTATGTCCATAAACTATAAAACTCAAGTTTATATCCTAAAAGTTTAGTTTTATCTATATGGATTCTATATATGTATTCTATCTATATGCATAATCAATCTATATGGATTCTATCTATATGGATTTTAATAATTGTACGTTTACTCGTTAAACACAGAATGTTTATTTTATCATATCGGGCGTACTTATATCATTTACTACATATTAACCTGCTTTATATTTTCATCATGCTATAAATTTATAATGAGAAAAGTAAAAAGTGGGTTTATTGTCTCTTCAACTCTTGGGAGTTTTGAGGTCATAAAAAAGCTTGTTTATTAATTCATATTCGCATATCAATCTACTAATTTAGACAAAAATGTCCGGCTCTTTTGGTTTATTTACTACTCTCAAAATATTCAAGAGTAAACCAAATAAACAACTCCTTTGAATTAAACCAATTTTTTAACCAGTTGTTATTTCAACTTAATTGACCTTTTCATTGTTTAAAAAAACCGTGGGTCAAGCATTTAAGTTTTTCAATTATAGAAATTTACGTTATATGTTAAGAAAGCCGTTAAGAACTCCCTTCAATTGCAGAGCTTCCTTTTTATGCGGTATGAATGATTTGTTGAAGAAAGGGTTAAATAATTCGACCAGCTTGCGAAACTCGTAATTAGACGTAGAAATTTTCCGTTTTAAGGTTCGTCATGATCAATAAGCTATTTGCCTTCGTGACGGAAATAATATTTGTACAGCTTGTACGCAAACAGAACTGGTGCGGCAGCCCAATAGCGCGCCAATAACAGAGCCTTGTGTCAACTCGGTCAAGCACCGTGAGTAATGAGTCACCAAGTGAAGAAGCCGGATGCTCTACTCTATAAAAGAAATGCACATCATCCATCCAGAAAGTTTCCTCCTTTAAGATCTCCCTCTGTGCTCAACTCTTTTAGCGGCTTTGCCTCGTTTTATCAATACACTCACTTTTATTATTATTATTTTTAATTTAAATTAACGAAAAATGACTAAATGTGGAAATATTGGCCTAAAATCTTTTAAACTAATGAAAAAGAACTATGTCGGCAAGATTTTTATTATTATAATTCTATAGCAATTAGTTGAATTTTATTGTTATTATTATTTTTAAAAGACACATAGAGCGCGTAATTTTTCATTTCAAACATTAAATGGACTTTTGAACAAAAAAGTAAATTGCAAAGAAAATTAATTTACTGTTCATGGGTTGGTAAATATAAAATAAAAAAATTCGAATTCAGCAGATTGGATTTCGTTTAATTTAACGTCAAGTCGAGATATGTTTGAAGCGAAAAAACCTGTTTTTGTTGTATTTAATTCTCTTTCTGCTGGTAAATAAAATAAATTCAGTTTTCATTTATCATTTTTCCAGGGCAGGTAACGTTAATAAAAGCAGTTTGTGGCTCGATAACGGTTGTACGATAAAATAATATCGAAAAGCCGGAGGAGAGAAACGATTAATTCCAGTTACAATAAACAGCTTTTTAAAGCAAGGCAAGCTGTTTCGGTTTTCAATTTAAAATCATAAATCGACTAACACATTTTTACAAAACTGAAAAGGGCACTCAATTATTGCAGTGATTTTAAAAAGCTCTCCAATTTCTACATTTTCCTGATAAAAACAAAAAATATATTGATGCATCAATGTATAAAAATAATGCATCAAAAAGAAGAGGAATGTATAAAAATGAAGAATATATAAAAATGTTGCATCAATATACTTTTGCATAGAAACACTAAGTTCTTGTTTTTGTTAATGAGAATGAATTTTACTGTTAGTTGGTAGTTTATCAACTCTAACCAGTATCAATTCAGTAGTGTCCGAGGTAGAATTCTAATTGTCTTCTATATCACGGTGCAGCTCATGGGAGCTGCTGAACGGAATTACTGTAAAATTGAAATCGAATTGACGACGAAACTAAATTCGAAGGCTACTCAGTCGCTACGCTTCCCACAGTGACCACAATATGCATTGGTAATTACATGGGATGAATTATGCCGCGGAATGAGCGAACCGTGTTACGTGTAATTGGCGCATATTATAAATCTTCATTGTGCAAATAGTGTGTGAATCGGAGTGTTGTAGTGACAACCGGAAGGTCCATGATTCGCTTCAATATACTTAACTGCTAACAAAAGTCCACTCCTCACACTGTATGCGAAATAGATTATTCTACAGAGCTACAAAAGCAAAAAACAAAAATAAAAAATAATTCCAGGAACTGAAAATGCAAAAAAAGTCTATAAATTGCAATTTTGAGGAATTATTGATGTCAATGAATCTTGTGTCAACCACTTTTTGAATTTTAAACATTTTTTTAATACTTTTCAATCCTCTTTCGCTTGCGAGAATAACAATATTTAGTGCTTGAAAGCGAGAAGAGGCAAGCGCGACGTAAAGCAACTTGAGAAGCGCGCCTGTGTCGAATCTAGCCAATCAGAGCGTCACGCCCCACTCCAGCCGTGCACTGATCACGCCAGACCCTATAAAAGGAAGCGCATCTGCCGTTAAGCAGTCAATCTTTACTGAACCACCGAGAGTAGTTTAACATCCATTTGAAATTGCTCTCACAAAACGTATCATCTAAAAAATGTTCTCTTCTCCAATTTTCTGACAATTCACATAAAACAGTTCACTTAATTTTGCAAAAATACTATAGAGGATATGAAAATAGTTCTCAATTCGGCAATAGAAACCTAAACCCGATAAGCTTAAAGTAATGTTAGCATTTCCAAAAGAATCTAGTGTTTCTAAAAGTACATTTTTACCATCCTATACACTGTTTCTACCAAAAAGAACATTTGCCTTTATACCAGCATTTATAATACAAGAGTATAAAAGTTTCGAGAAGAAACTGACAATACAGAAGCATTTAATACTCTAAATTTTAAAGTTTGAGAAGCTAATAACACTCGTATTATTTAAGGAAAGGGATAACTGACGTGGAGGCAATTTAGAAACTGAAAAAAAAACTGGTAAAAGGGGACTTTGAAAGGGAAGGAGAAATGCTGAAGCGACAATGGAAGATGACAATGATCTGTAAACAGAAATTATGTTCAACCAACTGGAATACTGAACCAGGTCGTTTCTACCAATGCTCAGAGATCGCACCTGTGTTTACATTAGCCACACTTGGCAACAAAATGACCCTATTCTAGCTGCAGAGCTGCTTCCCTCTTTTTAAATTTCAGGCTGACAAACGGAAACATTTTGAATTTATAGCCCTAAAGGTGTGGACTAAGCTAAGCTCATCACGTGACAAATTCTCTTCAGTCAATTTACTCAAAAGCTTAACAATTATAGGTTTATCTTAATATTTCCTCACATCATTTTACTGCCACAGAAAGATGTTTCTCCTTCAGTTTTTTGCAAGGAACTTTTAATCGCATCCCCACTCTTGTATCCTGCCCTTACAAGGCTGGGGATGCGATAAAGTGTATGCGCATGCGCTTGAAGCAAGAGATCATACTAGAATAGTATGCGCTCACGCTAGAAGTACTGGCGGACATACTTTATTGGTGAAAGATGCGAAGATACTGATTGCAACTGATCTAAATTTTGCTATTTATTCTTAATTACTTTCTTTTCCTTTTTCAAGAAGACAAAGCCAATTTTAGCTTTTGTTTTGAAAGCTTCTGTTTTTCTGAAAAAGACCTCTTTAGATCATAAATTTAAATCATCATAGACTTTTACGTACACTAGAGAATTTACAATTAATAAAAAGTCGATGCAGCTATTTTTACATCAAGTCTACGAAGTTGACAACTTTTTCTTCTTGCTGTTGTGACTTTTTATTCTACTTCTTTACTTTTTAAATATTTGTTACAATGGATTCGTCACCCGCATTTCTTTTGTAATCACCTTTTTAGCAATTATCTTCACATCTGTTTTTATTTCTTATCTTCGCATTTAGCCTTAAAAATATTTTGTTTCTCGCGTACCTTTCTTTTACAAACTTTTTTCTTTTCCCAAGTTTTTTCCTTCAATTGCAGTCATATGCATCAAAACTTTACATAATTGTTCTTTTCTTTGAGGGTATATAGCAAACAAAATTAAAAACAAATTGATTACGAAAAACTGAGAAATTGTAAATTAGACAATTGTCTATTTTTTGATTTTTAAATTAAAAATTTCAAGACTTAAAATTTGTGAATCGTACTAAAGAAAAGTAAATGTTTAGAGACTATAGGAGAACAGAAAACATTTCTGGCTTGGTTTATTTAACCAGATATTCACACATATTTGCGAGAGAAATGAATGCACACTTGTAAAGGAAATAATAAAAGAAGCGCAGCTGAAGCTGGAAGAGAAGTTTGCCTAGAGGGCTTGTCAAAATTATCGGTTCTCCGATAAATATTGAAAGAAGAAACGAGCGCCGCTCGCTAAATTACTACTCACTTTTTCCGGCTTTTCAAAAATTTCTCACAAAACCTGTTTTCCGTCTTTCTCACAATAATAAACCATAAAACAATCTTTAGTGTCGGAGATACGAAGCCAGAATTTTTTTAAAATCAATAAAAATCAAAACATTCCAAAAAATAATAAATTTAAAAACAATGCCTATGCAATAGTTGCTAACAATGAACGCTTTTCGCACATTATAATACATTTTTAAATAACTGAATTATTGTTTACTAAATTAAGTTTTCAAACTTGCAAAGTTTGCACCCGATCAACTCCGATTTATAAATAATAGAGAAAAATAAAAAAAAAATACGAATCTTTTTAATTGTTGTCTAGTTTCTAAGAATTGCGAATTTTAAAAATAATTTTAAGTCACCTTAATTTATTTATTATTAATTAACTTTAAGTCATATTGTAATTTAATGTCTTGTTTTTAGTATCCTGTATTCATTTTAATTATTTTAAAAATAATTCAATAACCGTTAAAAGCAGTTAAATCCAAAGATTGCGAAAAATGATTTTATTTTCTGAAATTGTTATAAAGCTATTTTTGAAGCCAACAGTTATTGTAAAAAAGCCATTTATTGAAAGAAAACAATTTGCTAGAATGAAATGCAAATAATAGTTATTTACAAAATGCAGGTCACCTTGTGGTTAGTTTTTAAAATTAGAAAAACCCCCCTCCCGTTTCATGTCCATCCTGTTCCTTTTTTTTTTATAAAATACAACTTTTTTTTCTGACCTCGAACTACTTTATTTCTTGGTTAAATTGCTACAATTGTCTGGAAGTTTTAAAACGAACACAAAACATTGTTGACAAATTATGTGCTCTATAGTTTAGTAAGTGCAAATACAAACGTTTGCAAGGAACGTTTAAGGGCATGTGATGGAAAATGACGTAGGTGGTCACGTGACCCATAATGCTAATTTTTCCGCCTCTTTACTCTTAAAATAATAAACATATCGTTATGAAAATTGGTATACATTCATAAAGTATCATCAGAATCGTCTGTCTGGAATAAATTCATTAATAATTTTTTTCAAACGTTATTTTATAAAATTCTGGAAAATCAAATAAGTGTAACACCTAATTTTATAAAACAACTTTTGAAAAAAATTATTTAATAAATTCATACCAGATAAGCCATTCTGATGATATTTTATAAATGTATACCAATTTTTATAACGATATCTTTATTATTTTAAGAGTAAAACAACGGAAAAAATTTACCTTACGGGTCACGTGACTCAACGTAATTTTTCATCACATGCCCTTAAGAATATGAATGTTCTGAGAAATTTGACACACAAGTGACAGTTGATTTGTAATAATTTGTGTTCTTAAATTCATAACAAATATTTGCAAAACGTCACGCAATTTGTTAATATGAAACATTAAAAAATACACAATCCAGTGTTGCGAAACATTGCTCACTTTTATTCGCTGGTCTTTGATGAAATATCGACCTTTTCCAGTGGCGTAGCCGGGAAAGGTGCCATCAAAAATTTCAGTCTGTATGCAAAACAACTTTTTATTAGAAATACAATGTTTTTTTTAAATTTAAAACAACTTCGCTTATAATTTATTGCAAAATTGCATTAAAGTGCAGCATACTTTTTTAAACATTTTTTTCCGATTTTGTGTTCTGTCATCAAAAGTGATTTTTCAACGGAAAAAAATCGAATTTAACATTCAGTAAAAAGTTTCAACGAGAATTCAATTGGAATTTTAAGTTTTGTTTTAAAAAAAATATTGTACCTTTCAGTGACAGAAATAAAACTAGATCTTTTTTATATTAAGATTTTTTTTTAAAGGAAAGAGTAAAATTTTTAAAATATTGAAAGAAAACAAAATAGTACAAAAAAAATTGAAAGAAAAAAATGCAAGCAATTATAATTAAAATGTTTAAAAAAACATGTTCATTAAAAACGTGATTTAAAAAAGCGAGTCTACTTTTACAAAAATAGATGTTTTAAAAATTATTGCTGCATAAAAAAAACAATGCTGCATGTGAAATGTAAATGTATAAAAGATTGAGAATGCGAAAAAAGAATGAGTGAAAATAAGAGGTAAAAATATTTCTTTCGGTGTGCGGTACAAGATCATTATCGTCGTAAATCCGAGTAATAAACGTTAATTTCTTGTGCCGCAGTAATTTGCTGAATGGGTGAGGTGAGAGGTAACTGTTGCAATAATAATCGAGCAAATATTGCTAGTTAACACGAAGGCAATGCACGAATGTACGTTCAGTGACAAACAACATCCAATCATTGATACTACTGATAACAAAACGTTAATTACTAAGATTCGATTGTTAATATTTTGATGGCGCTACTTAGTATGTACTATATATATTTCTCTCTGATGTGAATTGGATATTCGTCAATCTCGTAATTCGTTCATGTTTCACTGCAACGAGTTATCTTGAAAATTATCATTCACCTAAAATCTACGCTAAATAAAATCAATCAACTTTAATAATTGCTACATAAAAGGCCAAAGATCAGATTTTATTGTTATTTTTTTTATTGCTTCTAGTAGATGATAATATGAATTAATAATTTTTTATAATAAATATAAAATATGTAATAAATAATTCTATCTTTAAGAGCATATTTGGTTTTGAATTTTAAATATCACTTTTTTAACAATTTCAGTATGATCGTTGCAGTGTTCAATTTTTGTAAAAATACAGAAAGTAGATATTAAAAATGGAAGAAAAATTACGAAATAAACGAATTAATAATATGTTTAAGAAAGAAAAACAATAAAAAGTAAAATTAATAGAAAAAAATTTGTAAGATAAGGAAAAGAGGTAAATAAATATGAAAACATGCAGAAAAAATATACGTGAATATTGGGACCATCCATATATTACGTAACGTTTCAAGGGGGAGGGGGGGGGGTCAAGCTGTTTGTTACGATATGTAGAAAAAATGGCGCTAATGAATTTTCAAAAAATGCGTTACGTAATATATGGATGGTCCCATTGTTAATTAGTATGGATGATAGTCTTGTTCTAAAACGTGGACTAAAATTAAAACAAAATTATATAATCTAGATGGGCGTAAATGCAGAACGATTACCTATAATGAGCAGATAGAAAAATAATTTAAACACATAAAATAACATGACTAACTTCTGAATCATAATTTTACTTTTTTGAAAATATTCTAGTAGAAATTTTTAAAACTGATAAATTCACTTTTTGTGAATATTTATTTTATTGAAAATTTCCACTTTATACATTCTTAATTTTGCCGAATACTTGTAAAGCTTAATTTTGCATTAAATGCATCAAATTATAAAAACTAAAATGAACTAAACGTACAAATTAAATAAAATTAAAACACAAATTAATAAAAAACGTAAAATCGTTTTCTTCAAAACACCTTGAAAATAAAACAAAGGATTCGCAAAACAAAAAGATTTAAAAGTAAAAGTAATTTGAGTGTTTAATTCGAGTATATTTTAAAAAAATATTTTCTTTTGAAAGGAGAAAAGTATTTGAAACAAAAAATACTTCTTTTGAAATTCATGTTTGCATGTTTTCGCAATTTAAATCCAGTGCCTAATAATGTAACAATTTTTTTCATGTCTTTGTTGCATTTGTTTCGTTATTGTTTATTAAATATTGACTTGTTTAAAGATAAATATTTTATGACGATTCAAATAAAAAATAAAATATTAAATATTTACGTTAAACTGTACAATAGAAGTGAGAGTAATAAACAAACCATAATATAAATAAATCTCAGACATTTTAAGCTCGCAAGACAGTTTCAATAGTAAAAACACATCACGAAAGTATGATAAGAAATGTTTAAAAATAATAACAAAAGGTTATACAATTTTTTTAATTCATTTTTTATAATTTATGTAACAAACGTTTTAAAAACAAGGATTTTTGGACATAAATAGTCCAAAAGAAGACTATAACAGAAAGTATCAAAATAATATAATGAAAACGTGAAAGAAAGATATAATAAAATACACTAAAAGGAACTTAGAAATATGATAAATGAAATAAAACAGTTATCGCAAAACATAAAGAAGTGATCTTTTTAGGCGCAATTAAAGAAGAAAAATACCGGGTGTCGAGCAGCAGCTGCGACGGCTACGGCTTGGGCACTCGGATACATCCTTGTTAAAAAAGTAAAACCTTCCTTTGTGAACAAACTGCATCAACTGTAAAACTTGTTTTTGTGAAATTTCACTGTAAAAACGCGTATCCTGTGTTTGTGAACGTATCACAGTGGGCACTCACATTGTATTTATTTTCTTATGACACTAAACAAATGATTATTTTGGCACTATACGAAATACATTGAAAATAGAACTGCACTAATTAGAGGATGAAAATACCATAAATTCACTAATAGAACTGAACGAAATATTCACTGCACTTGTGACACAAAACTTCAATTAACTCTCGTGTAAACATGAGAATCAAACGCGACAAATAATCCACTCTATGCAACGGTCGGGTAGCAACTATTCACTCCGACTTACTCAACCCCAGAGCCAAGGGGAAATGCGGGCGGTCGACGAGCCGACTCCCCACCAGTAAGCAAGCACCACGTGGTTTCTCATTCACTATCCCTTTTCCGCCAATGCTTCATTGCTTGAAAAAGTCTTTGCTTTCTTTTTCGTTCTCATGGAATTGTCTCTTTTTTCAAGTTCTTGACACAACTCACTTTGCCCCAGGTTTTAAGTTTATCTTGAGAAATTCAGAAGAAATTTCTTGTTTGTGGAAGAAGTGTTATTACTTGATGCAAAAAACATCCGTTAAAATTAAGGAATGCTAGTTGAAGAAGAAAGTAGTATACCTCTGACTTCTTTTTTTGCTTGTTAACAAGATTTACAAAGTTCTATTTTCAAAGTTGGGGTTGGAATAATCCGAGCTTTGGCACCGGGAAGGAGTTGAGTATGCAAAATTCGAGAATTCACATTTGGGGCCGTTCATATACCACGTGGACAGTTTAGGGGGGGGGGGGGGGACGTGGGCCCATGAAAAGTTTAATTTTATCATTTATTACTTTTTATTTTCTTCACTTTCAAAATTTTGCGGCATTAACGGCGTGCTGACAATATAATTTAAAATTATTTAGAATTTTATAGTGAACAATACTTTTAAATTTGTCTAAAATTGTTTAGAAAAATTTCTTATTTGATTAATTTTATATCTGATATAAATAATGAAAAAGTTCAAAATCATTTCAAGAACTTCCTAAGATGGCATACACGGAAAAAAATAATTAGCTGTGGCAGCGAAGAATTCACTACTACTACTAACTTTGTTAACAACTATAGGGACAGCTAACAAATTAGCTGTGACCGCAAATAATTCACTGTAGCTGCGAACCAGTTAGCAGCTACTGCAAACTTGTTAGCTGTCACTGCTATTTTATTAACTGTGAGCATAAGAAAAATGTAAAAATCGTACATATTTTTCTATGAATGTCGAAACTATTTCTTCGAAAAATTGTATATTTTTTCGAAAAAAATTCAACTTTCGTTGTAATTCTAATTTTGTTAAGAAAAACTGTTTCTTATTCATTTTCGAAAAATTTCTTACTATTATCCCAAATAGCACGTACTTTGCAGCAACGTTGCTATGTCCGCATTGCTGCAACATTGCCAGGAAATGTTACCTATCAATGCTTATGATTTATTGTTATAAGTTTTTTAACTTTAAAAATGTTGTAGGTAAAAGAATAAATTGTTTTTTTGTTATTGTTTAATTCTTTATTCGTAAAACCATTTATTTTATTAATAATGTAACAATGTCTTTGGAGACGATTTAATCGTGAACAAATAAAAA
>WNHD01003216.1:0-14534 GCA_011057455.1 Ganaspis sp. Gsp50
AAACAAAATACAAAAAATAAAAATACAAAATAAACGTAAAAAATAAACATAAAAAATAAAAAATGAATTAAAAAATTTGATAACTGATTAAGAATTGAGGCACGTGCGTAGGTCTTCTAGATTTAAGGACCCCCAGAACTGAAAGAAAATGTTTGTAAATCTGTACAATGCACTTTAAAGCAATTTCTACGCCTCAAAAGCGTCGAAATGTCACGTACAGCAGTGAACGTGAAACGGTATTGCACAAGATTAATTACAATCGTTGACAATCAATTCAACGTATAACAAAATCGAGTAACTTTGTTAGGCTCTTATTATTTCATATAAACATTCTATGTACTACGTTATTCCTTATTATGTATACTATTTATATCTTTTTACATCGCTAAGACGCATCGGTTGTCGATAATTAACTGTACAAAGTTTTAATTAGTTACTTGCTTTTTTACATGCGATACACAGCGCGCTTTTGTTGCGTTATGAGCTATTCAATTCACCGAGCAACAGTTTTGAAGGGCGACATTACTTGCTGAGATTGAAGAATGCTATTTAACTTGAATATGTTTACGCGAAACTGAGTATCAAAAAGTCTTTGGGATTAAATTCATGGTAAACAATATACGTGGAACAAGGCATTCGATTGTTATTCTAAAAACTTGTTCAGGCCCTTGACTTTTTAAAAAGGAAAAATAGTATTTCTAATATGTCATTTGCTATACACGGATATGATAAAAATATTATTTATTCCAATTTCCATGGAAGATATACACAAGGTAGGTTTTATGTGTATTTTTTATAAATTAAGTTTAATTATTTTCTCCAATGCACTATAATATAAGATAATTTGAATTTAATGAACGATATTTTGAATATAACATTTATTTTGAATACACATTAAGGAAGATTTTAAACCAGACAATAGTAAAAGTAATGATCAGACCGAAAAAGAAAGTAAGACTTAAAATAAGTCAGTAGAAAAAGCGAGCATAGTCGGACAATAATAGAAAGGGAGATTTAAAATCAGTCAGTAGTGAAAGCAAGCATAGTCAGACAAAAATAAGAAGGGAGATTTAAAATCAGTCAGTAGAGAAAGCAAGCATAGTCAGACAAAAATAGGGAGGGAGATTTAAAATCAGTCAGTAGAGAAAGCAAGTACAGTCAGATAAAAAGAGAAAGGGAGATTTAAAATCAGTCAGTAGAAAAAGCGAGCAGTCAGACAAAAATAGAAAGGTAGATTTAAAATCAGTCAGTAGAAAAAGCAAGTACAGTCAGACGCCTAATGTATTGGTCTGACCATTCTTGCTTTTTCTACTGATTTTAAATCTCCTTTACTATATTTGTCTGACTATATCTGCTTTTGCTACCGACAAATTAAAATCTCTTTTATTTCGTTGGTCTGACTTTGCTAGCCTTTTCTACTGTCTGATTTGAAATTTCCTTACTGTATAAGTAAATTACAATTGTATACTACAATCTTCATACAAGCAAATTATATTTACTGTAATTTTAAGAAAAGTAAATTATAATTTGATACTGTAAATATAATTTTGGTTCTAATAATTTTCATTATACGAAAACGATTGTAGACATTTGAAGAGAATCTTCGAGTTATAAAAAGATCTGTGGCTCTTAAGTAGTAAAAAAGTGTTTGGTCAGACATCAATACGAAGTTTTCTAGAAATGGTTGCAGCTTTCTTATGGACGATTTCATAGATTTTTATTAAAAACGATTGTATTTAGCTTTATATTGGAAAATGAGACTTTGTCTGACCGTATCATACCACTTCTACTTAAAGCTTAAAGTCACAAGAGTTACCAGAAAAATGTTGTAAAGAGGTTTAATGCTTTCTTGATTTGAAAAAGAAGTTTAAATTTGATAAGTTTCTATTCGAGAAATTACGATTTAAGAATTTCCACTTTATATAATGGTTCTTTGACTATTTGTTTTCAAATTTTCATTGATATTCTCAAATATTCATTGATATTCTCAAATATTCATCGATATTCTCGAATATTCATCGATACTTTCAAACATTTATTGAGATTCTTAAATAGTCATTGGTTTTCTCAAATATTCAATGTCATTCTTAATTATTCATTGATATTCTCAAATATTCAATCTCATTCTTAATTCTTTATTGGAATTCTCAAATATTTAATTATATTCTCAAATATTCATTGATATTCTGAAATATTAATCGATATTCTCAAATATTTAATTATATTCTCAAATATTCATTGATATTCTGAAATATTTATGGATATTATCAAATATTGATCGATATTCTCAAATGTTCAATGTCATTCTCAATTATTCATTGGTATTCGCAAATATTTAATGATATTCTCAAATAGTCATTGGTGTACTCAAATATTAATCGATATTCCCTAATGTTCATCGATATCCTCAAATATTGATTGATATTCTCAAAAATTTGATTCTCAATTAGTTACTGACATTCTCAATCATTCAATGTTATTCTGAATTATTAATTGATATTCTCAAATACTTAATGATAATCTCAAATATTCATTAATGTTTTCAAATATTCAATGTCATTTTCATTTATTCATTGATATTCTCAAATATTCAATGTTATTCTTAATTATTCATTGATATTTTTAAATTTTCATCGATATTCCCAAATATTCACCGATATACTTAAATATTTAATGTAATTCTCAAATATTCAATGTTATTCTTAATTATTGAATGATATTCTCAAATATTCATTAATATTCTCAAACATTAATTGATACATTTTTAAAGATTCTTTGCTTTTCTTAAATTTTCTTTTATATTCTCAAATATTCCTTTATATTTTCAGATATTCATTTATATTCTCGAATAATCTTTGATATTCTCAAATATTCTTTGGTATTATCAAATATTCATCTACACTCGTAAATATTCTTTTATATTCTCTAATATTCGTTCACAATTTCAAATATTCTCATATATTCTCTAATATTCACTTTATTTCTCAAATATTCGCTTGGATTCACAAGTATTCGTTTGAATTCTTAAATATTCATTTGTATTCTTTAATATTTTAAATATTAAAGAATATTTTTTTCAATATTACGGATATTGAATGATAATAGTAATTTTATTTAATAGAAACATTATTTTCGTATTTTTTGTTTGTTTTGCACAAACATCGCAAATATTTGCGTTCTATTTTACAAAATCGCTACGTTATTTTATAAAATTTGCAAATATTTCAAACTCTCGCTTATAAAATCGCAAATGCATAAGCAGAAAATTATAAAACTTTATAAAAATTTGTGCGTTATGTCAAGAAAAAGTTGTATTAATTTGAAACAGTGAGAGCAGAGTAACAAGAAAGTAGAATCACATATTAGAAACAGTTTTTTTCCTTTTTCAAATAATTCTATTCCACTCGATTATTCTACAAATCTAGGGAACACTTTGGAAGACAAAAGGAGTTTACAGACGTAATAAAAACAATGAAATCTAAAGAATTTTTGGCTTGTAGAAAGTGATTTTTGTAGAAAATTGTGGAAAGAGAATTGTCGCAATTGAAGAGGTATGTCCTTCATCTTAGACTATCGCCCTGAGACGTAGATATTAGATTGATCCCAGAACACACCTGGCACGGAAATAAATTTACGAGCATTCTAGTAAAAAAGCGATGTAACGCTTCAAGAAATACGTATTTTCCTTTTATTGAAAATTTCGATTTCCAGTTTTTTCAAGACCAATAAATTCCAACAAAGTGAGATCAACAATTTGATCTCTATATTACTTTTTAATCCAATAACAAACCCTTTATCATCAAAATTTAACCCTCAATGAGATTATTAGGAAATCAATTTTAAATCCACTTACAATTGATTCGATTGCTAGGTTCGAATAATCTGAATATTACAAACTTTAAGGAGATTTAAATTGAAATGTTTTGTTCAAATTTCATTTCTATGTAATTCTGCTATCGAGGACGATTATAAAAATTGTAAAATAGTATTTTGGAGATAGGCATGCTTCTATAATTTTGATAATTAATCATCATTGTTAATAATAATCACTAATTTTCGTATCATTAGAGAAGTTTTCATAAATGCTAATTTCTGAAAAAAACCCACGAATTTAAGTTCGTAGAAGCCATCAATACTTTTTAATAGATCTAAAAAAATTGACAATTAATATTCAATAAATAATATTATTCGTCGTTTTAAATTTTACTTTTGGATTAAAATTTCAAAATCGAGACCTTAGTTGTTCAATTTTTGCGCATATAGACGAGCCTTATTACAAGAATGCTTGTGAATTGGAGCGTTTGATTCCGTGCTTATGTACAAAATATTTATTATATATTATTTATATTTATTTATAAAGAGGCGACTGCATACCGATCGAGTCGTATTTACTTCCTGGGTATACTAATGATGGCACTTTGGAGGACGCGAGAAGGATTACTTTTACAGAAGTTCCTCGTTGTCATCAGAAACACCGTACATCTGGGGCCTTCGTTCTGGCAGCTGTTGTTGTTGTTTCCGATTTTGCAGCAAAGCGATACTGGCAGCTTTATAGTTTATGGGCCCATACGATCGGTAGTCCACATCTGCGTAATCCAGGTCAGAAAATTCCGGCTTGAAAGGCTGCGAGCAAAGAGAAAACTTTGCAATTTACAATAGTCACAACAAAGACAAAAAATATAAAATACAGAGCTTCGCATTTTTCAGGGGCTCTTTAACGGACGATATAAAATATGCACCTTTAGGGCATCAATAAAAACACATTTTTTTTAACTAATGGAAAAGTAAATTCAAAGGGGTGATAGAGTATTTTAAAATAAGGAAATAATTAATAGGAAGTAAAAAAATAAGTGGGGAAAATAGAAAGAGAAAATAGGTGAAAAATAAGTAAAGAAATAAGTGGAAAAATACGTAAGAAATTAAGTGAAAGAGTAAATGAAACAGGAAATAGACAATGGGAATAAAATGAATAAAAAAATCAGAATGAACTGAAAATCCCAAAAAGCTGGATTGAATAAGAATTGCAAATGAATTCTCTTTGTTAGACACGAAACTTACTTTTCAGTAGTAATGCTATACGTTTTCGTCAGACGAGGATGTATTGCATAATTTTGAAGAATTATAACAAAAGGGTTTCTCGAGACTGTATAAATATTTTCAATGATTTGTGTGGCTAAGTTTCTTTACTCTTAAGAAGAAACTCTCGTTCTTTGTAAAGGAAAGTATTTTATTGCCTACTTTAAAAAAACAAAATAAAAAGTCAAGAATCAAGAGTAGGACAAGTTATTAGAAAGTAAATCAAAACATCTTAAAATTGTCAAAATAGATTGAGATTATAGCATGTTAAAATAAATTAAGATTATAAGATTTGAAATAGATGAAAATGATAAGATTTTAAAACAAATTAAAATTGTCAAAATAGATTAAGATTATAATATGTCAAAATAAATTAAGATGATAAGATTTGAAATAGATGGAGATTATTAGATTTCAAAACAAATTAAGATTAAAAGATTTCAAATGGATTAAGATTTCAAGATTCAAGAGTACATTAATATTTTAAATTTCATTTCAACGTGAGATATTAAGATTGCATTGTAGAATAGGATTATAAGATTTTATATTTACACTTGAGAATAAATAAAGATTAAATCTTAAATAAACTAAAATAATAAATACTTGAATAAAATAAAAGAATACATTAAAATCTGAAAAATAAATTAGTGAACGCAAATACTGAAACGAAGAAAAGACAGTTTAACTGTTATTAATTAACAATATTTGTTTTATAAATAACAGTAATTAGGATTACAAGTATTATTAGTAGTTGTTCAATAAACCACAATAAAGAAACAAAAATCATGCAAAAACACAAATTACTTTTGTTGTGAAAACTGCCACGCATTTAAAAATTCATGTACTAACCTCGGTATAATCGAAATATTGATACTATGGCGAAACGAAAGTGTATTATAAGCAGAGAAATATTTTTTTTACTTGTTATATTGAACATAAATCGAAATGATGTTATATTGAACGTCACTTTAGTCAAAACAGAATGTAAATGAGAACTTGTTTGTCAAATAGCCTCGTTAATATCCAAATCGATAAATAATTTTCTAGCTTTTAAAATGAACTGAAATCCAAAAAACGGAAAATCCTAAAGAGTTTTAAAAAATTCATGATGAGTAATGTTTAATCAAGTAGATTGTTTATGTAATACAATCCGATAATGAAAAACACAATTTCAGTCCAAATATTAAAATCATTTTTAATTGGAAGCCCACGGGGAGAGAGGTTTAAAATATTTTCATCAGAATTGGGTTCAACTGATGAAAAGGTGTAATGGAAATATTCATCGCCAGTTTATTTTGGTGATGAAACTCCCTTTGAAATAAAGTGCAAATATTCGTCGTATGGAATGTATTTAAATAGGTTAAAATATATTGTTAAGATAATATTTCAAATATTTTGCAATGTATGTTATGTTTTGCAATTTATGTCATATTATGCAATGTATGTTACATTATGCAATTTATGTTATATTTTGCAATGTATTTTTTGCAATGTATGTTATATTATGCAAATATGTTTATAATCATAATCACGTAGAGATCGAGTTATAATTTTGAAACGAATTTAAAATTGACTTGGATTATATTTACTCACTTAATTGGTTTAGTTTTGAATTTATTTTGTATACTTTTTTGTATATTTATTTGTACATTTGTGTCGCGCTTCGAAGAAAGGGACCTTAGAAGCAAACGATTATAGGTTACGTTTGAAACAATCATAAAACATAACCTACAATTTTCTCCTTCTAAGGTCCTTTCCTTTCTTCGGATCGCTTCACATTTATTTTGTACAATTCTATTACCATTTGAATACTTTTTCCATACAAGTTTTTTTAATAACTTCAGCATTATTACTATTATTATTTTACATTATTATTTCTACCGAATAAACTAAAACCGAATAAAATAAATAAATATTTAATGATAATGACGATCCGAAATCCTTGTTTTAGCAATGAAGGTAAACTTTCTTACGAATAATGTTTATGATTGAGTTGAAAAAATGGAAATGAGAAATGAAATTGGCAAGTTTGGAAATATGTGCGCAAGAAGTTGAAGTTCACGAGTCGTAAAGAAAGTGGTTAATATTTAAGCGAAGCAAAGCAAAAATAGTAGAAAAGCGAACGAAATACGGTTCTGCTGGATAGTTGGCTATAAAATATCTTAGGGGTTTGTATAAGTTATGTATACAAATAAGGTAGTGACTTTCATGAATAAAATGAAGTTGATGCTTTTTTGTAACAGCAATCCTACTTGCACCTGCTTGAGACCTTTTAATATATGCATTAAAAGCAGTTTACAAAAAGCTCTTAAAAGTGTCGTCGGCACGCCAAGTACACGGAAATGTAAAAGAAAAGTCAAATTGAAGTGGTAGGAGAGAAAAACGTGAGATGCACATTTTATGTTTACTTGCTGGACTGAAATGAAATCGCTTTTGATTCTAAAAAAACAGGTCTAAAAATAAACGAAAGGCAAGAATGAAAGAGTGAAAACTAGAATTCCGGATTCAACTACTTTCATACAAAACCATTGTTGGTTTCAAACATTGTGTGCATTAGCTTTTATTTCAAGAAAGCGTTGAAATGTAAGTTTGTTTAAAAAAGTACAACATTCCTTACATTAATCCTTTGTTCTCGTAAAAGGCGAAAATATAAAAGCTTTGACCATGCAGTAAAGCGGAAATCTCTCTCGTTTAGAAAGTGCTCTCCGATTCAAAAACAATAATTCTTTGCTTAGAAATTATTTTATTTCTTTTAGATATAGCTTTTATTCAGGAAAAATTCTTCTTTATTCAGAAAATATTCTTGTTTGTTTCTAAATCTTTTTCTTTCGTTTACAAATTATTTGCTTATTTGTTAATTTATTTTTTTGCTTCTTTGTCTCTTTGTTTATTTGTTAATTTATTTTGCTGTTTGTCTCTTTGTTTATTTGTTAATTTATTTGTCTCTTTGTTTGTCTCTTTGTTTATTTCTTAATTTCCTTTTTGTTTATTTATTTATGGGTAAAAGTATACAATTGTAAACGAGTTGCAATTGTTATCTATAGTTGCAATTATTATTACAGTTAAAATTATCAACTAGTTCCAATTATCAAAAAACAATTTTCCCTCTGGAAAATTATTTTCTCTGTTTCAAATAATTGATTTTTATTTACAAAAGTTCCAACACTCTTGTTTTTTGTCTATTTGTGGCCAAAAATATTTTCTGAGTTTCAGCAAAAAATTTCCCTAGGGATAGATGGGGTTTGCTAAATTAATTGAGCTTAAAAGCATCCACTTGGATTTTATTCGCAGATTTTTCTACTTTCAATTGTGAGTCAGGAAAAGGTATCCAATCAAATTAAAAGAACTTCAGGTACATACATACATACAATTCCTTTAGTAAATATACGTGTTGCTCATTTTGGATGGACCCTCCTATGAACAAATAGTTAAATATAGTTTTTACTAGAGGTTCTTTGCATGATTTAATCTCAGCTAAATTAATTAATTTAACTTAATTAAATTGAACAAAGTCCTTTTCATTTAGAGATGAGTATATAAACATCTCTCTTTCAGCGATCGTTAAGACGTGTGAAAGAAAATGAATAAATAAAACTTTCCTTTATAATGCTCACTATTTATTGTGTATTTAAAAGAGGCTTTTGAGCACCGTAATTCGTTCCATTTTCCACCTCATTTGCATGCAAATTAAAGTAGTAATTCTGTAGTGTCGCTTTTAAGAAAATGAAAATATAAAAGACAAAATCATAAAAACCATTGAAGATATAAACAAATAATTATTAACGAGGACAGCAATTTGTTATTATCGAGAACGAAAAATAAAAGAATAACTGTGAATAATAGTAACAAAATTAAATATTAACGAATCATTGAGTTCATATTTTCATTCCTTAGTAGTAGAAAAATTCAAACAGTTTGAAAAATATGAACAAGAAATTGAAAAAAACAAAACTCCCTCTATGAGGAAGTATTATAAAAGGGACTTTGAAAAAATTAAATAGAATTTCAAAAAATGAAAGGGAATTTGAAAAACTATTTGAATAAACGAAAGTGAATTTGAAAAATTGAAAGGGAATTTTAAAAAATAAAAGAGAATTTGAAAGAATGAAAGCGAATTTGAAAAAATAAAAGAGAATTTGAGAAAATAAAAGAGAAATTGAAAAAATGAAAGAGAATTTGAAAAAACGAAATAGAATTTAAAAAAATAAAAGTGGACTTGAAAAAATGAAAGAAAGTTTAAAAAGTACGAGAGTCTGCAAAGCGTGGTACTAAAACAGGATTTTTTTATAAAAAAGAAAAAAAGAATTTGTTGTGCTTTAAATTATTGAAGTAGCCAATTTGAGATTTTGGAAGTGGGAATAGTAACTACACTTTTATGTAGTTCTGAACGAGGGTCATTGAGATTTGCTTGGTTTCGTGAGTGCATGTAATAAAAATGAAAGCCGAAATGAAAGCAGGAATGTAATGATTTTAAAGCAGTCTTGCATGGGCTGATATTGGTCCTGGGCTTTAGGGAGAGGCAATATAATTCTGCGTTACGATCGATTTTCTAAAATCAAGTAGAGCGAAAGCTTGTTGCTTAAATAGACTTTCAGGTCATATGACATGGAAATTATAATTTCAAGTTTGTACTACCTGATTGTGAAAGTAACTCGTCTAATAAGATTCTCTACTTCCGTTATAATGAGTTATTATCAGAGTCTACAGACTCTGATTAATTTGCCAACATAATACTAAAAATAAGTTTGATAGAAATGCTGATTAAATCTTTTTTATAAAAATGTAAACGGCTAAAGGACTTTATAAAAACTAATGAAAAATTGAAAAAAAAATTAAGAAAAATTGATATAAAATTTTAATGAAATTTTTTTACATAGTTTAAATGAATAAATTATATAAAATTTTACCGAAAAATTGACAACAGTGATGAAAAGTTTGATAAAGAATGTAATAAAAAATAGGACGATAAAAAATGTCATAATTTCTTGCTTGATTTTAAAGTTTGATAAAGAATGTAATAAAAATTAGGACGATAAAAAAATATCATAATTTTTTGTTTGATTTTCAAGTTTGTTTCAAATGAAATGAAATTTGATCAAAAGCTTAATAAATTATTAATTCTGCTAATGACACAATTGCATTCCAATGGATTTTACACATGGTGTAATTTGTCAAAGAATGTTTCATAATTTAATTGAACATTGTTTTAAACTGCTTTCGTTCATGTTATTCGATTTGAAACATAAAATTAACGATTTTAAATTTGGATTATTTGAATTTATAACAATTTGCACATTTTGATGAGATTGTTATCTCTTTCAACGTTCTTTTTTGTTTGTAAATATTCCATAATAATCAATCTCTGGATTTGCAATAAAGTGTATTATTTCCGTAATTTATATGTAGTCAATCCATTTCGTTGATTATTTTTTGAATTTACTCTTTTGTTATTTTTTTAGTTTAATTTGTTGTTACCTATTAACTTGTTGGTAAGTTTTATGAAACAATTTGTAAATAAAATTCTCAATTTTGTTGATAACTTTTTTAAATCAATTTGTTTTAAAAACTAATGTTTTTAAATCAAACTGTTTTGAAATTAATTTTTTGAATAATGTTTCATTCAATTCGTGATATTTTTCAATAAATTTTAAACAGGTAAACCATTTTTTGACGAAGGTCAAAACCAAATGTCAATTTGGAACCATAATAGCATGAAATTACCTACAATTGTCAATGCTTTGTTTTTTGGAAGGGCATGATACATTCAGATAAAGGACATTTCATTATTTTACTCTGCATTTTTTTGCATTTTGTTTACTTTTTTAGTTTTTCATCCTGAAAAACTAAAAATTTCTTTCTATATTGAAGAAATTAAATAATAGTAACTAATAGTAAAATAATAGTAACTAATAGTAAAATAATAATAAAATAATAATAAAATGATAATACAATAATAATAAAATAATAATACAATAATAATAAAATAATAATACAATAATAATAATACTAAACAACTATACAAATTGAAGATACTTTAAGTACATTTAAGTAGTACTATCATTCATTAGTCAGACATCCAGTCTGTATTAAACCTAGTACACTTTGTTTGAAAATTAATTTAAGTAGCATAAGTCAGTGCCCGGTCAGACGTTCGTATTAAATTTATTTTCGAAATTACTTTTTCTATAATTCACGTAAGTAGTATAATCAATCATCGATCAGATCTTGTGTCAAATTTATTTCATAAGAAATTCCATCTTTAATTAAGATATAGAAAAATTTACCACTCAATGAAAAACTATCTTATAATTTTGTTAAAAAAACTAGGTAAAAATCTTCATCCATAATTACTGTAAGTAGTATAATGCATGAGCAATTAAACTTTATCACACCAAATTCAAAACTCTATAATCAGCCAAGCATTTACTTTCTGTTAAATTTATTACATATTCTTAACGCACTTAAGTAGTCTAACCATTCATTAGTCAGACATTCAAAGTGGAATCAAATTAAATCATAAAAATAATATCTTGCATTGATTTCAGTAGAGAAACCAGTCACCTATCAGACATTTAAATTTGAAACAAAGTATTTCATAAAAATGTCCTATATATAGATTTAAGTACAGAAACCAGTCACCTGTCAGACATTCAAAGTTAAATAAAATAAATTCACAAAAATAGTATCTTTCAGTCATATAAGTAGAACAGTCATTCATCGTCAAACATAGAAATTTGTAGGAAATTTCGTTTATTCTAATTTCATCTATAATTTATTTAAGTAGTATAACCAGATATCGGTCAGACATTCAAAGTAGCTTTAGTTTATAAATACAATTTCCTTTATAATTCATATAGAATAAGGGAGAGAGTAGAAATCAGGCAGTTCAAATCAGACAGTTCAAATCAAACAGTTCAAATCAAACAGTTTAAATCCGACAGTTTAAATCAGACAGTATAAAATACCAGTACAGTCAGACCAACGCAATAAAAGGGATTTTAAATTGTCAGTAGAAAAAGCAGATATGGTCAGACCATATCTGAAAAAAAGAAAGAAAAAGAAAAAAGAAAAGGCAATGATGATCAGACCAATACATTAGGTGCCTGACTGTACTTTCTTTCTCTACTGACTCATTTTAAATCTCTCTATTTTTGTCTGACTATGATTCCCTTTTCTACTGATCGATTTTACATATTCCTATTCTGGCCTGATCATGCATGCTTTCTCTACTGATTGATTCTAAATCTCCCTTTCTATTTTGATCTGATCATGGTTACTTTTTCTACTGACTGAGTTCAAATCTCCCTTTCTATTTGTGTCTGACTATGCTTGCTTTCTCTGCTGACTGATTTTAGATCTCTCTTTCTATTTTTGTTTGACTATGGTTGCTTTTTCTACTGACTGAGTTTAAATCTCCCTCTCTATTTGTGTCTGACTATGCTTGCTTTCTCTACTGACTGTTTTTATATCTCCCTTTCTATTTTTGTCTGACTGTGCTTGTTTTTTCTATTGACTGAGTTCAAATCTCCCTTTGTATTTGTGTCTGACTATGCTTGCTTTCTCTACTGACTGATTTTAAATCTCCCTTTCTATGTTGGTCTGACCATGCTTGTTTTTTCCATTGACTGAGTTCAAATCTCCCTTTCTATGTTGTTCTGACCATGCTTGCTTTCTCTACTAACTGATTTTAAATCTCCTTTTCTATAACTAATTCGCTTATATTCTCTCCTTTTCTATGTTGGTCTGATCATGCTTGCATTTTCTACTGACTGAGTTTAAAGCTTCCTTTCTGTTTTGGTCTGGCCACGCTTGCTTTCTCTACTGCCTGGTTTGTTATTTCCCTTGCTGTATAAGTACTATTACCAGACATTGACAATTGAAAGCTTGAAAAATTAATAGAAGAGTCAATGAATTATTCCAGTACCATGTATTTTAATTTATTATTATTATTTATTGCTCTACTTTTCTTTTATTTACTACTCTACTTTTCTTTTATTTATTATTCTACTTTTCTTTTATTTATTACTCTACTTTTCTTTTATTTATTATTCTACTTTTCGTTTATTTATTACTCTACTCATTTATTCGAGTAAATTTCAATTCTTTTCCTACAATTTTTGCAATCTTGTGTCCCGTCTTAAAGTACGGTCAGGAAAATTTTTAAGAACTTATTTTTTGCAACAAGACACTTGTACTTGCAGTGTAAGTAGAAGTAATAAAATGCCTTTATCGAAAGAAGTGAATGTTCCCATTTGGAAACTAATAAGAAAATCATTGAGGTATTTGAGAGGGTGATTGAGAGGAAGAGGAAAGTGCTGTCTCCTGTAAATAAATGAAAGCAAGAAGCTGGCGTCTCCTACCTTTAAACATCGATCTCCTGACCGACATCGCGCAAGTTGAGTTCGGCGTACTGGGTGATTGAAGGCATCGAGGGCGAACGAGCATCTCTCGAGCTCGTGGAGTACCTCTTGGTCGCCTTGTTTCTGTTCTTGGTCAGGCTGAGGTCCGCGTAGTGCATCCCTCCCGCCCCACCATTACCAGGATAACGATTCAGCTCGAAATCTCGCTGCTGCGTGATTAGATTCGGCCTCGGATAATCGGCCGGACACTCCGTTATCGCGTCCTCGTAATAATGAGGATACGAGATTTTGTAGCTCTCGGGTATTCCCAGTTCTTGGACCCGATTGAAGCTCGTCTCGCTGTGATTCTCGTTAGACTGTCTTCGCGACTCGGATCTTCTTTTTTGTTTGCGATCGCTTCTCCCGTGCTTGCGATACTTTCTCCGGTCGTTTCGCCGACCGGTGGAATTGGAGAGTTGACGATCGTAGGTGAGATCGAGCTCGTCTCCGTGGACTAGGGAAAGGGGTACACTGGCACTGCCGTCGGGATGCATTAGGGAATGGCGGTTGTTAGTTTGAACGTAGGAAGTCTGCAGGGGACTGACAACGGAGGAATGATAGAGGCTGCGTGCGATTGGTAGAGTTAGTTGGCTGGAACTGTTGCTCGGCATTGGGTAGCCGTATTGTTGCATTTCCTGCTGCTGGTGTTGCTGATAGTGCTCTTTGTAGTCACATATACTGTTGTTGGTCTGCAACATTCATGGTTAGTTCCCTGGTGGGATGATGTATGGACACATGTTAGTGTGTTAACAGAGAAAGGTAACAGTGCAAGGAGAGGATTCGCTTCTAGCGTATCTTCAAAGAATTCCCTAGGGAAGTTGATTTTCATGATTTAGAAAGCAATTTTGTCGATTCTGAAATTCGTTCAATGATTCAGAAGCTGCTTTGATAATTTGGAAAACAATTTAGTGATTTAGAAAACAATTATTTGATTTAGGAATCAATTCACTGATTGTGTAAATAATTCATTGATTGTGGAAATTGTTAATTGACTGTGGAAATAATTAATTGACTGTGAAAATAATTAATTGACTGTGGAAATAATTAATTGACTGTGGA
>WNHD01003217.1:0-13155 GCA_011057455.1 Ganaspis sp. Gsp50
TAATATCTTTTTATTTTGGTAAAAGTCGTTTTTTAAAAGTTTTAAAAGGTTAGAAAATAGGAATAAATCCATATTTAAAAATTTTATTAAAAGTGTTATGTGTTATTTGAAAAATTATAAAAATGAAAATGTTCTAGAATAACGAAAGTTTTTAAAATATATAAAAATAGAGAAAATCTAAATGCTGAAAAAGTGTAAAATGTTAGAATTTTGAAAGTATATGTTTTTATGTAGGGTAGACAGATAGTGAATTATAGAGGTATAGAAAACAAAACTGTGGTCAGAGAGCGCTGATGCAGCTCATGCGACAAACTTACTCACCAAAAATTACTACAGTCTTTTGAAACATTTAAAGCACAAAATTTTAATTTACAATATTCTTTTATACAAATAATAAGAAGTGTCTAAAGTATATGTTTGATGTTTCTATAAAAAAATGGTAAATTTTTCAAAGAATTTAACAGAATATAATATTTTCATATTCAAAAATTACATCTTTTGTCGTACAATTCAGTAATTTGCTTACGAGTTTTTGCTACCTATCATTTTCCTATGCAAAATACGAAAACTTATTACTGTAAAACAGAATAACTCGTATTGAAATAAGCAAAATTATCTATATATTTAACAAAATATGGTAAAGGTATCACTCTTTCCGCACTTTGAAGCTCTATTTTAGTAACTTTTGTTACTGAAAGTCTCTCCGTGCACTGCATGTTCGAACCCCGGACTTCAATTTTTTTCATATTTTTTTTAACAATATTTACATTTACTTTTGTTTACTTTGAATGAATAGTTATTGGAGTATTCATATTTTATAGAGAAATTGATTATTCTGTAGAAGAAATTTGTTAGGTTAACTGTTACCATGTTACGAGAAAATTTGTGGACGAAGGTCATAATTGGGTAACTGTTACCTTAATAAATAGGATACTTCTTACCCATTACATTGTGTAAATTGTACCCTAGAAATGGAAACTATATACTCAAAAATATGGTAATCCGAGTTTCTGAAGTCTAAATTCGAAGTATCAATTTATTGGGTATAGACCCAGTGGGCAATCGAACGTTCTAAACACGTTCTTAAAAAGTCCCTTTAAGTTCCAAAACATTCTGGAGCATTGCACTTTGTTCCAGTAGCGTAATAAAAACATTTTTAAAACGTTCGAGGAACGTCTTATGTCTGGTCTTAGAACGTCTTTTTAGAATGTTTTTCGAACTTTTTAAAAACGTTCCAAAAACGTTCCGAAACTTCCTTTGAAGTTTCCCATATATCATATGATATAGTTATTTTATTTGAAAATCTTTAATTTTATTCACATGTTATTCGAATTTACTTATTATTTTTATAGCTGTTTGAAAATGTCACAAAATTTATAAATTAGAAATTGTACTGTCGGTAGGATTCGATCTTGCGACCCTCAACTTTACAGTCAGATGCTCTAACCAATGCACTACGCAACTTTTCTTGAAAAGAAAGTAATAGATATCCGTTTTAAGTTACGCGAATCTTTCTTAATGTATTGTTAAAAAAAAAAAAATTATGAAATTTCTTGGTAAAATAATTAGAAAGTTTAAATTCTATTTTAAAAATATTTGAATTCTATGAATAAAATGACCTATAATTACAAAAATTGAAAATTTCCTTCTAAGTTTGGAGTTAGAAATCTTTTTTAATTAATTTGAAAAACTTTCCACAAAACTAAAGAATTTTAATTGCTATATGATATTTTGAAGTTAAAATACTTTTTCCATATTATATTTATAATAATTCTAATTTCTGATGAACTATTTTTTGATGTACAAAGAACGTTATTTGTCCAGACATAAAACTTTTTTAAAACGTTCTAAAAATGTATTATTAACGTCCTTAAAATATGATCCATGGGGTCATGTTTGGCACATCTTTAATACGTTCTAAAGTACGTTTTTTGTCCAATGTTCCAGAAACGTTCTAAAAAATACGTTTTTGGAACGTTTTTTAAACAAAACTTAACTCATTTTTTTCTCTGTCCAGATATAAGGAACATTTTTAGAAATATATGCTAAGTTAGGATAGTCGAGGGGTTAGTGTGCTCGCGTTCGGTGGTTAGTTTCGGTTGTAGGCATAGGTTCGAAACCCGTTAGCGATAAGATTTTTTAAAATATATTTAATAGTTAGGTTTTGTTAATGTGTTTAGTTATGACAGATTTAAGAGAGTGATGGAAAGAGGCGCATAATTTAATTACAAAATAATAAAAAAAAATTTTTTACAAGATCCTAATCCTACAGGAGTCCTAGAGGATCCTTTATAGAATCCTATAGGAAAAATTAGAAAGGGAGCAACATATACACACTGAAAAAAATTATTCCCGGAAATTTTACAGAACTGTTGTGGAGCAGCGGATATAGACGTCTACTGAACAGAGTTCTGTAAAAAGTGTTGAATATAAACAGGATAAACTCTTGAAAGTTCAGTTCTTTACACTGAACTTTCATGAGTTTGCAATATTCACCACTTTGTACATAACTCTGTTCAGTAGACGTCTATATCCGCTGCTCCGCAACAGTTCTGTAAAATTCCCAGAAATAATTTTTTCAGTGCAGGATTCTGCATGGAATCCTATAAGAATGAAAGTAGAAATCCTATAGGATTCCTTGTAGGATCCTATAAAGGATTTTTCAAGAGGAAGCCCAGGTGAAAATACTCTCGTAGAATACTACGTTGAAAATCACGAGCAGATTTTTAGTTGAAATCTGCGTAAAAAATTTTAGGTGCATTTAAAAAGTCAAATTCATTTTTAACAATCTCTCTTTCATCAAAAGACAGAAATATTTATACGTGGATTTCTACGTTGAAGGTTCCAAAAAGCTACATAAATATCTACGTGACTAAATTAAGCACCTAAATTTCTACGTTTATTCTACAGGTGGACCTTTCTAGGATTTTACATAGAAAAATGCATAAAATCGTGTAGGTAAATCCTCATAGGATCCAGTACAGGATTCTATATAGGAAAACATATGTCATCCTGTCCATTTCTATAGGATGCCTATAGGAATCCTGTAGGAATCTATAAGGAATCCTATAGGATAACATACATTTTCCAACAGGAAAGTTCCTACATAGGTTCCTAAAAGATTCCTTTAAGAATCCACGTGTGATCCTTGTAGGATTTCTTTAAGGATCCTATGTATGATTTTTCAGTAGGGGAGCTCAGTAGTCGATCAATGTTGGAGCAATAGTCGATTACTCGAATTGAAATCAAAATAAATTGTATCCCGCGTGGAAAAACAACCTTGGGCAAAACCGTGTAAAGCTTGGGCAAAAATTTTTCTAAACGTAAAGCCAAGGTACGCCTAATTTACCCCAAGCTTGCAACCTTGGCACAAATCTTCCTAACTATGGCTTATGTCCGTTTGCCAAGGTCAAATAGAAACATATACAAAAGACACATAAAAATATAAAAAATGAAAAGATGAATTCTTTACCTCATACAGTGTATTACTAAACATTTACAGTTTATTTTATGTTAATTTATACAAACTAATCATAATAAATCAATACAAGTACGAACCTTGGCTCAAATTCGGATAACCTTGGGAACCAAAAACTTACGTATTTTTAATAGAAAAGTTTTATTTTTACAATTGAAGGCAACAAATTAAGTTGCTTCACGTTTTTAAATTAATTTTTTGAGTTTTTTATGGTGCTGTGATTTAAAAATATTTATAAGTGCCAAACTTGGCTCAAAGCGGGATAACCTTGGCATCATAAAATTAGGATTTTTTATAGAGAAAATTTTATAATTTCAACTGACGGAAACAAATCAAGTAGCAGTTTGTTTTTAAATAAATTGTTACGTTTTTCATATTGCTATGATACATAAATTTTGTCAAGTGCCAACCTTGGCTGAAATCCGACTAACCTTGGGTACCCAAAAATTACGTTTTTTTTAGAGAAAAAATTATATTTTCAGAATTCAAGGCAACAAATGAAGTTGCATTTTGTTCTAAGATAAATTTTTAAGTTTTCTATAGCGCTATGATTTAAAAATATTTATAAGTGCCAACCTTGGCTCAAAGTGGAATAACCTTGGCACCATAAAATTAGGATTTTTTATAGAGAAAATTTTATTATTACAATTGACGGAAACGAATCAAGTTTTAGTTTGTTTTTAGGTAAATATTTACGTCTTTCATATTGCTATGATTCATAGATTTTTTTAAGTGCCAACCTTGGCTCAAATCCGAATAACCTTGGGCACCATAAAAATACCTCGTTTTTAGAGAAAAAAATTCATTTTTACAATTGACGGCAACAAATCTAGTTGATTTACCTTTTGAAATTAAATTTTTAAGTTTTTTATAGAGCTTTGATTTAAAAATATTTATAAGTGCCAATCTTGGCTCAAAGCGGGATAACCTTGGCATCATAAAATTAGGTCTTTTTATAGAGAAAATTTTTATTATTTAAATTGACGTAAATGAATCAAGTTTTTGTTTGTTTTTAGTTAAATTTTTACGTTTTTCATATTGCTATGATTCATTAATTTTGTTAAGTGCCAACTTTGGCTTAAATCCAAATAACCTTGGGCACCCAAAATTTACGTTTCATTTTAGAGAAGAAACTCTATTTTCATAATTCAAGGCAACAAATAAAGTTCCATTTTGTTTTAAGATATATTTTTATGTTTTTTATATTACTAGGTTTAAACAATATTTGTAAGTGACAACCTTGGCTCAAATTCGAATAACCTTGGCACCAAAAATTTACGTATTAGTTAGTTTAGTATTAACAAAATTTTTTTGTTAATACTAAATATGAAATAAATATTTGAAAATAAATTAATAATAATAATAATAAATGAAATAAATAATAATAATTAAATAATAAATTTCAAATAAATATTTGAAATAAATATGAATAAATATTTGAATTTTATATTTTAAGAACTCTCAGTATCGGTTTCATCTGCATTTTGGTCATCATTGTGGTCATCAGATTGATTATCAGTCTGGTCATCAGTTGAATCATTATTTTCGTCTTCATTTTGATCAGAGCTTTCATTGCTTGATCTTTTTCTTTTAGGATTACGTTGACGCGGGTTCCGTAGTGTTCCACACATTTGGTTAATGGTAATGTTGAAATCTTCTCTTGTGAATTTTTCTCCCTTATTTGTTCTTTTTCTTTCAATGTATGCTGTTTAAAGAGTTTAAATAATTATTTGTTAATTATATTGTATATAACTTCTATGATAAAGCAAAATATTTGTAGAACAAACACCTAGTTTCTAACTGTTTTTACGTAGTTTCTATTTTTAAAACTTTTAATTTGTTTTTTTTCATGTCAAAAAGATTTGCATAAAAATGTATGCTTTAGTCTGGGCCATGTCAGCAATCGTCTGCATCCTGGCAATTAGATAATAATCTGATCTTAGGGAACGTTCAAAAATAACGTCACGCTAATTTTACACATTTTTGACCCCTACCTCCCCCTTGTCACGCAATATCACGTAGGAGTATGCACCCTCCAAAAAAGGACGTCACATCTTCTGAAACTCCCCCCCCTCCATTTTTATAGTAGTTTCTTTTAATATTTTTTTAAAAGTTTCAATAGTTACATATTTATTATTATATTTAAACTTTTTATTTTTCTGATACTACAGTTTTTTTTTTTTTGATAAAAATATTTTAAATTACACCCTACCCTTTTCCTAGCGGTCAAATTATTTGATCTGGAGACTTAAAAGATATTAAAAGATATATTAGTTTAATATTATTTTTATCAGTGTATTAAAGTAATAATTTTATTGAAGATATTAGTTTCTTTAATAAGAGAGTTAATGAAAAACACACACAAAATTATAATTGTATTTTAATTAATTTAAAAAAAATTTCGACGTCACATTTATGGTGACCCCACCCCCTCACGTTCCCCATGTCACGTTTTGGTCACGTTTCGTAAGACCCCTTCCCCCGTCCCAAAGCGTGACGTCATTTGTGAACGCTCCCTTATCCCCATCTGGATTTGAACTGGCGCTTAACTATCAGTTCCGAAGTGACGTGGATGGGTAGCAATTCTGACTTGGTCCAAATCTGTGTTAAAAGATTATTTTAAAAAATTCCAAAATTGAATAACAAATGCAACTATTGTTTTTTGAAAAAATAATAATTTTGAATTTTAAGGTATTTAAGATTATTGTTTTGTTCAAATATTAACAATTAAAAGAAAAAATAATTATTTTTCATCCATTTTTATCTGCGTTTTATTTAGAAAATCAAATTAGTTAACTAATTATGATTTTAACGCTACATAGTTAGTTTAATGAATTTGTCTTACAGAAAACAGCTTCCCTAATATCCTCAGGAACTTCTTTTTTATTCCTTTTTCCTAATGCTGTCAAGTTCTCTCGTCCTACAATCTCTGATAAAAATTGTCTTGTTAATTCCTTAGGATTGTCTCGGAACCTTTTGAGCATTATTATTTTTGATCTCCTTACGTATACGGGAAACCCTTTTGTTAATTCTGTCATATTCTAATGAATAATGTAATTTTGTTAAAAAAACATTTATTTTCAAATAAAGATTTTATTATTTTTTTAAAATTTTATAAGGTTTACATCTAAACAGATTTAATCTTTGATTTTACCAAAAAAAAGAAATGTGGAGTATTAAAGGATTAGAGATAACCCAGTAAGAAAAGAGTGATTAAAAAGTATTGGATTTTTTTAATATTTCTGAATACCTTCTTCTTCCAATACATTTGAATCCAATGGTAGAGCCAGCTTTTTAAGTTTAAATGAATCCTTTTTAATACCAATTTCTACTAATTTGTGATTTTTTTAATCTTTTTAATCCCCAAATAATATTTTAGATCTTAAAAATTAAATTAAAAAAATCACCAGTTCGAAGAATTGAACTCTGGTTTTCAGCGAACGAGTCAGACACTTGTCCAAAGTGCTACAACTGAAAATGAAATTTGTTGGATTTTTAAGATACTTTTGGCTAAGATTAGATAGAAGAAAATAATTTCATTATTTTGGTATTGAAAAGGATTGAAAAAATTAATGGAAATTTAAAAGGGTATTGATTGGGATTTACTTTTCAGTGAAATTGGGAACCATAATGAGATACAAACGGATTAGAAAGAAAACGTATTCAAAAAGATTAAAGAAATTTTATTTTCACTCAAAAATAATTAAAATTTAATATTTTTCAGTTCTGTTCTTCTTACTGGGAAATATAATAGATCAATTTGAAAATACGATAAACTTTGAAATATTATCTGATTGTTCTTTTCTCTTCCACTAATCACTTAATTTTTCGTATTTGACTTTACACTAGACCTGAATTGCAACCAATATTGACTCAACATTGGAGTAACACAACATAGCCAATATTTTATTTCCAATGTTACACCGCAATGTTGCTGCATTATTCAGGCTAAATCAAAAAAAAGTTTTTTTTCAATAACACTATTTAATAGTCAAAAGTATTTATTACTTTTTAAAAAATTCAGTTGACATAGTAAACATAAAATCATAGAACTAAAAAGGCATATTTTCTATTTCTATAACCGTTTACTTTATTTGCTATGTTTTTTAAAAATGTATGTTTGTATAGACATTATTGCACATAATTATGCTATTTAGATAGAATATTACTTATCTAAACATATAATTTATATGCACTGCAAAAACAAGTTTCTTTGTTAATGACGTTTTTGTCCTAACTTTTAAGACAATTTTTATTATCTTTTAGGAAAACAGTAAGAATTTCTTTATTTGAGACATTGAAAGTGACTTAAACGATTAGCTTATTATAGCATTGATTACATAACCTCAAAAATTACACGGACAAAATTAAGAGACTACACTACAAAAACAGGTGTCTTAATTTAAAAGGTTTAGATGCTTATTTTTATGACATTATTGTCGTCTTAAAATTTCGACCAATAAAAAAGCGTCTTGCACTATTTAGACCAATTGGAACTACACGCTAAAAGTCTTTAATTTTTAACCGTCTTAAAACGAGACACCTGCTTATTTGTAGTATACTTGCAAAAACCACGTTAAAAACATGCCCGCCTTTAAGAACTGATGAATTAGTTTAAAATAGACATATGTAAATTTTAAACATATCGTGAAAAAGATTATTTGTTCTCTCAATTTTGCCTGTTGTGTACATTTGACATATGACAATGAACTAAAGTTTACACTACCATTCACGAGTATGGAAACGCTTAACGCAAAAATTAATAAAATATTAATAGAAAATTTAAATTTAATTTGAAAAAATTTAATGAAGTTAATAATCATTGTAACAGAAACCCATTTCTATTTTACAGATCTTTTATTTATAAGTGTAAAATTTAAAAATAATAGCATAAAAACATCATCCTAATCACTTCCTATTTATGTTTTTTTTTTTTTATAGGGAGTATATAGTTACTAACTTCAATTAAAAGAAATGTTATGAAAAACTTATTGATGAGATTGGTGAAACTGTAGTATCCGGTGCAATTGTATTACCATCTTTAACCATGCAACGCAAGAATTGGGTAAATCTTTCGAATAACATTACAGTATCTGCTGTTATAGCTGTGAAAAATTTTATTAAATATAAATTGATTTTTGATGAAATTATGTGAATAATTAATATGGTATAATCATTTTTTATGTGATCACTGTAAGCCACACAGGCAGAAATTAACCACCCGCAGATAACCGGCTCGGTACCGGCTGTGTAATTTTTGAACTTGTTTGGTGCTAACCCGGTACTATTTAAGTCAACAATGGTAACTGTGTTATTTTAAATAATGATAATGATAAATAATGATAACTATGCTTAAGACCTGATGTCCTTACAACTATCCACTGGTAATCAGTGAGTTGCGTTTCATATCAGTCTTTTTGAAGATACTCAAAGATTTTAGTAAAACTTTTTTAAAAAGTACACGGAGAAAAATCGCAAGTGAAATCAACCTAAAACTTAAGTAAAAATTACTTAATCAGTTGAGTTAGAATATTTAAGTAAAAATTACATAGGTACTGAAGTAGAAAATGCTTAAAATGTTAAGTGAAGGTTACCTGATAGGTTAGGTAAATTATACTTAACTATTTTGTTCAGATTATTTTACTTAAAATTTTAGGTAAATTTTACCCAAAATGTTAAGTATATATTACCATAGTAATGTTCCGTAGATTTAACTTAACTAAATTGGGTAAATTATACTTGCAACTTTTCTCCGTGTAAGTTGTATTGGATCCGAAATTTTGAATTTTTATTAACAACATAATATTCATAATCAGTGACCTCGATAAACCTTTGAGTACTAAGTTTCAAGTGATTTTAGTCAAACTTTTTTAAAATTGTCTGTCATATTGAATCTGACATTTTGAATTTATAAAAATTAACATCATATTCATGATCAGCGATCCCAAAAACCCCTAAGAACCAAGTTTCGTGCGATTTCTTTAAGTTTTTATTTAGAATACTTTGTAGTTTTTCATGACTTAGATTTTTAAAAAATCTACAAAACTGTTTTTTTTATAATTTATATATATTTTTATGCCTTTAGTAATCTTAAAATTAACAACTGAAGTAAAGGTATTTCTCAGTTTTCCTAAATTCTGATTATAATGAATCAGATGAAAAGGGGTATATGTGACGCTCCACGAGAAAAGGGACCTTACGCGCTTTTCAATATGGTCGCTTTTGCATCATTACAACATAGCAATAGCGACCTTATGCAAAAACGCGTAAGGTCCTTTTTCTCGTGGAGCGTCACATATACTTGTAATAAAAGTCGGCTTTGGATGCAAAAATAGTAGCACTGGGAGGTGTTGTGAAGAAGGAACATAAAAGACAGAGAAAAAGAGAGTTAACTTTAAAGACCTTTAAAAGATATACAGTAAAATTAATCTTTATCAACAACTGAAATGAAACGTGTTAATAAAAAAAATAATTTTCTTTATCTTATCGTATCGTGTCAGTTTCCATCCTTCCCATAATCAAAAGTAATTTTTATTGAATACACCTTAAGCTTGATCCGTGAGTGATATTATTGAATATTGTTGACTCTTACATATTGTTTATTGAATTTAAAATCTTCTCGCATACCTAATCCGTGACATATTTTCTGAAAATTCTCATTCTCTGCCGCTTGGGTAGCTCCTTCCTGGTTTCTTAATTGTCCATCAGCATCAAGGTCCAAATCTTTTGAATTATATAGAAATGTAAGTTTGTGAAAAACATTGTCATCTCAAAGAAAGCTTAATAACTATTTTCAATAATCTTTTAATCAAAATAGTTATTTGTGAAACATGCGCGTAAAATAAGTTATTTTATGAGTGTAATGTTTGCAGCATTTTCGAGCGTGTTCTTTTGTTAAACATATTTATTCGCAATTATAAAAATTCATTTAATTTATATTTAAATATTATAATCGATAATAATCTAGTTTTTCTAAATGTATGAATATGGACAGTTCACAAATTTTTATGAATTTTCCTATATTATTGCATCAAAATTTTACCAAATAAGATTAGGGAATTTGCTTTCTATTTTTTTTTTAGAAAATTCGCAAAAAAATTTTTACAGTGTAATTATATTTTTCAATCTATTTAAAATTTGTCGAGTTACAATACGATACAACAAGAATTTGCAACCTTCGATGTTCATGGACACGTTAGAACACAATAATTACGAGATGTATACGATATGACTGAAGTCTTAGAATTTTTCTGAATTTGCCTATTCTTAGATTGAAAAATGATAGAGGAGATAGTCGTAGAACTTGACAATAGAAAGTCAAAACTATTTTTAAATCTGTTAAAACTTTACATTTTTTATAATTTAAAAAAAATCCATCGTTCTAAATCTGGGCCTCGATCATGTAATCTCATTTCCCTGAACCTCACTTTATTTTCAATTGTTTTCATTATAGTCAAAAATTAAAATAATTGAAAATAGAGTGAGATTCAGGAAGATGAGATTACACAATTGAGGCCTTGTTTTTATTTTTTAAGACCAAAAAATTTTAAAGGAAGTTGCCTAACTATTTGGTATAAGTTAAAAACTTTAGATTTTTAAAAAAACTATTCAAAGATTCGAATCAATGTACATACTTCAAATTCGAACTGTGCATTATAAAAATATAGTGGACTTCAATAACTTTAAAATTTATTATTTATTATTTATTTTAAGATTAAAAGTCTTGCATTAATTCAATACAGTAACAAATATAAAGAGTTTTATGATATTATTAACAACATACTATTTATTAAAAGTATATTTATGAAAAAAATTGACAATTGATTCAAAATATATTCGCGAATTCGAATCATACTTGATTACGTTCGATAACTAGATACCCCGATAACTTTTTAACAGATTCTATTCGATTGGATTAAAAAACATTTTTATCAGAATAAGATTTAATTCAATTCGGTGGAAGGTAAAAATTTCTGATTTGCACATCTCTGATGTGTAAAAGGCAAAAGTTATAGAACTTTTACATTGAAAACCAAATCTGTTTTCAAAACTGTTTTAACTTTCGAACATTTTGATTAGAGAATTTTCAGCCCACATGCAAGTTTAAGAACTATTTTGACTTTTTTTTTATAAATAAATATATTGTATAGAAAATTTATAGAACTTTTAACGAAGAATCGGACAGACCTTTCTAGCAAAAAGTTAGTATAATGCTTTGTTTTACTTTTCATACCAAAAAAAAGAACAGTACACATGATTTATTTCATCAGGTGAAAAGTGGCTAATTTAATATTTAAGCAAATAAACTATTGAAATTTTGCTTTAAATTGGATTTGCCGCCTTTCGTCCGAAAAAAATCGCATTAAAAGTCCTTTTTTCTGCTGTAAAAATAGAAATAAATAAAATTTGTAAATTAATGAAGCATGATATTTTTGGATTATTCTTGTTGAACACAGAAAAAACCTGAAATCAATTTGCAGAAACGCTATTTAATTTGAACCGTTTAGTCAAAACTAAACCACGAAAGTGGCGCCACAATATATGTAGTTTGGCATAGCTCCATTTGAAGTCGTGCAAAAAATAAGTTTAGGTTGTTTTTGTGAAACCTTCAAGTTAATTAATTAATTTTTTATAAAACTGTAAAAAAATTACAGTTTAATAAGAAGCCGTTAAAAAATTCAGAAATTTGATTATTCTTTACGTGCATTTTCTTTTTTTACCTTCTAGCTCATGTCTGCTGTTCGCTGTACTATCTTCAGGCTCTTTACTACTATGACCATTTTTCACAGCATTCGTCTTTTTCACTTTAGATTCTACTTCTTTTCTCTGCATATTTCTTTGTTCAGCAATTTCATTATCAGAACCTTAAAATATTCGAAAACAGCTATAATACATAAACTAGACATCTTTTCAAATTTTAATTTTTATACTCTCTAAATCTGAAATAGTCATTTTCTACTAATTCAAAAAGACAAAAGTCGTTTACCAAATGAAATAGTAAACACTTACTAATTCTTAATAGAATATAAATATTTTTAAGTAAAAAGTTACCAATTGATTTAGAAGTTTTTTACCAACTGAAATAGTTAAAGTTTAATATTTTAATTAGTATCAAACTAGTAATTAATTTGGTAAGTTTTCACTAAAAAATAGTTATATTCTTAAGAATTAGTAACATTTTACTATTTTAATTGGTAAACGACTTTTGTCTTTTTGAATTAGTAGAAAATGACTATTTCAGATTTAGAGAGTATTATTGTGAAAATTCATACTTTTAATAAAAACTTAACTACTTTCCATTAAATCTAAAAAAAAAAATAGGTATTTGTGAAACTTTTTTAAAAAATTTCAAAGTAACTGTTAGATACTCTCTTAATCTAAAATAGTAATTTTCTAATTATTCAGAAGTGAAAAGTCGTTTACTGATTAAAATAGTATTCACTTACTAATTTTTGGTAGGAAACTACTAATTCATTAGTAGAATATAATTGTTTTGTAGTAAAGATTTACTAATTGAATTAGTAGTTTTCTACGAATTAAAATAGTTAACTTTGACTATTTCAATTAGTAGAAAACTACTAATTCAGAAAGTTAATTTTTACTAAAAAAACAGTTATATTCTACTAATGAATTAGTAGTTTTTTTTACTAAAAATTAGTAAGTGCTTACTATTTCAA